>JBBFKN010000011.1:25033510-25288036 GCA_039654755.1 Calcarius lapponicus
ACACACCAGGGACATCCCAGATTATTCCTTTAGGAACATTCACAGGTTTATTCCCTAGAGGAACTTGTAGGGCACATCCCAGCTCGTTCCTTTAGGACCATTTCCAGGTTTTTAAAGAACATCCCGAGGGTTTCTTCAGGCCCATTCCCGGGTTCACCCCTAGAGGAACTGGTAGGGGCAGGCGGGCGGCGCAGGGTCTGCAGCTCGAGGCGCACGGGGCACTTGTAGAAGTGGCCGAGCAGGGTCTCGCAGTAGGCCCTGCAGGAAGTAGAGCTTGTGGGGCGGCAGCGCCCGGCCCAGCAGGGCACAGAGCACCAGGAGGTTCCCGCGGCGCTTCAGCACCGGCTCGTCCAGCAGCAAACCCGGGAACGTCCCGGCCAGGAAGCGCCGCAGGAACGCGTCCTCCAGGGCCCGCTGGGCTGCGCCCGCCCTCGCCAGCACAGGTTACCTGGGGACAGAGGGGGACATTGGGGACATTGGGGACACTGAGAGAACCCCCCATGTGCTGCGCCCGCCTCGCCACACAGGTTACCTGGGGGGGACAGAGAGGGGACATTGGGGACACTGGGGACATTGGGTCACTGCCCGCTGGGCTGCGCCCGCCTCGCCACACAGGTTACCTGGGGACAGAGGGACATTGGGGACACTGGGGGACATTGGGGACACTGGGGACATTGGGGTCACTGCCCGCTGGGCTGCGCCCGCCTCGCCACACAGGTTACCTGGGGGACAGAGGGGACATTGGGGACACTGGGGACATTGGGGACACTGGGTCACTGCCCGCTGGGCTGCCCCTGCCTCGCCACACAGGTTACCTGGGGACAGAGAGGGACATTGGGGGACATTGGGGACACTGGGGACATTGGGGACATTGGGTCACTGCCTGCTGGGCTGTGCCCGCCCTCGCCACACAGGTTACTGGGGACAGAGGGGACATTGGGGACACACGTGAGAGAACCCCCCATGTGCTGCACCTGCCTCGCCACGCAGGTTACCTGGGACCAGAGGGGACATTGGGGACACTGGGGGACATTGGGTCACTGCCCGCTGGGCTGCCCCCACCTCACCAGCCACGTTACCTGGGACAGAGAGGGGACACAGGGGACATTGGGGGACACTGAGAGACCCCCCCATGTGCTGCACCTGCCTCGCCACAAAGGTTCCCTGGGGACACAGGGGACACTGGGGACACTGGGGACATTGGGGACATTGGTGACACTGACAGACCCCCTGTCTGTGCTACACCTGCCTCACCACAAAGGTTCCCAGGGGACACAGGGGACATTGGGGACAACTGGGTCATCCCCAAATGGTGCTGTCCCGCCTTGCCAGCCAGGCTCCCTGAGGGGACAGGGGACATTGGTGACACTGGGGGACATTGGTGGACACGGGGTCACTGCCTGCTGGGCTGTGCCCGCCTCGCCACAAAGGTTCCCTGGGGACACAGGGGACATTGGTGACTCTGGTGACACTGACAGACCCCGGTCTGTGCTACACCTGCTCACCACAAAGGTTCCCTGAGGGGACAAAGAGGGGACATTGGGACATTGGTGACACACGGGTGGCATTGGGTCACTGCCCGCTGTGCCACGCCCATCTCACCACACAGGTTCCTTGGGGACAGGAGAGGTGGCATTGGTGACATTGGGTCACTCCCTGCTGTGCTGTGCCTGCCTCACCTCACAGGTTCCCTGAGGGGGACAGGGGGGTGGTGGCACTGGTGGCACTGGTGGCACCGGCCCAGCCGTGGCCCTGGCACCGCAGGAGTTGTGTGTGTCCTGTCCCCAGGGTTGCCATGGGCACCACGTGTCACTGTCCCCACCATGCCCACGTGTCCCTGTGTCCCCCCCACAATGCCCACCTGCCCCACACTGCCCTGTCCCCACCATGCCCCCTCATCCTCATGGGTGCCCCACGGGCCATCCCCCACAGTCCCCCCCTGTCCCTGTCCCCGTGTCACTGACCCGTGTGCAGGGAGACAGCCAGCCCTTGCGGTGCTCCGATCGTGGTGCGGGGCGTGCGCCTGCTCGTACGTCACCATCTTGTCACCCTTGCCCGCGCGCACCCGCCGCCGCCCCCCGCTGTCTGTGGGGACAGCAGGGGCATAGGGGGACATTGGGGACATTGGGGACACAGGGACAGCAGGGTCAGGGACAGGGGACATTGGGAACATTGGGGACATTGGGGGACACAGGGACAGTGGCGTCGCAGGGACAGGGGACATTGGGAACATTGGGGACATTGAGCGGACACAGGGACAGCAGCTGTCAGGGACAGGGGACATTGGGGACAGCGAGGACGGGGGGGCAGCAGTGTCAGGGATACGGGGACAGAGGACACTGGGGGACAGCAGCGTCCAGGGGACAGTGGGGACAGCAGGGACAGGGGACATCGGGGACACAGGGGATATGGGGATGTCAGGGACATGGGGACAGGGGACACCGGGGACATGGGGACAGGGGACACGGCGGGCGGGGGTCCCGCGGACTCACCTTGAGGCACACGGGGCTGGTGTGGAGCTGCGGGTGGCGCTGGGGACATGGAGGCCACGGGGAAGGACCTGCACAGGGCACAGGGCTGGGCACCGGCTGCCAGGGGACACCGCGCTCCCCTGTCCCCAGCACAGCCGCCCCGGGGTCCCCGCAGTGGGGGATGTGACCCCCCAGCTGTCCCCAGCGTGTGTGTCCCCCAGCTGTCCCTGTCCCCCCCCTGCCACCACAGCCCTCGGCCCTCTCATCCAGCGCCCCCCAGGCTCAGTGCGCCCCATGCCCGGTGGTCCCTTGTCACCCCCCATGCCCCGGTGTCCCCAGGCTCAGTGTCCCCCATCCCCGGTGTCCCCAAACGCGGTGTCCCTTGTCACCCCCACCCTCGGTGTCCCCGATTCCCGGTATTTCCCCCCATTTCCCGGTATTTCCCCCAATTTCGGTATTTTCCCCATTCCCGGTATTTCCCCCAATTTCGGTATTTCCCCCTAATTTCGGTATTTCCCCCAATTTCGGTATTTTCCCCAATTTCGGTATTTTTTTCCCCAATTTCTCTGTTTCCCCCCATTCCCGCTCTCCCCTCACCCTCAGGCCCCGCGCGGCCGCCGCCATCTTGGCTCCGGGAGCGGCGGCAGCGCCCGCTGGCGGCGGCGAGGGCAGCGGGGGAACTGGGGATACTGGGATGGACTGGGATGGACTGGGGATGGACTGGGATGGACTGGGGGGGACTGGGATGGACTGGGATGGACGGGATGGACTGGGATGGGGATACTGGGATGGACTGGGATGGACTGGGATGGACTGGGATGGGACTGGGGGGGACTGGAATAGACTGGGGGGGACTGGGATGGGGATACTGGGGATGGACTGGGGATGGACTGGGGGGGACTGGGATGGGACTGGGGATGGACTGGGATGGACTGGGGGGGACTGGGATGGACTGCGGGATGGGGATACTGGGATGGGACTGGGATGGACTGGGGGGGACTGGGATGGACTGGGATAGGACTGGGCATACTGGGGATACTGGGGGGGACAGGGAGATGGACTGGGGGGAACTGGGATGGACTGGCGATGGACTTGGGGGGACTGGGATGGACTGGAGATGGACTGGGATGGACTGGGGGGAACATGGGATGGACTGGGGGCACTGGAGATACCGGGGGGCACTGGGGGTCCTGAGGACTCCTGAAGGCAACTGGGCGCCTCCTGAGCGCTTACTGTGGAGCAACTGGGAGCTCCTTGGTGCCTACTGGGAACCTTTTTGGGGGCGGGGGGGGTCTCCCAGCTCCCTTCCCCTTTATCCCCCCCCACTTTGGGGGTGTCCCAAGTGTTCCACTCCACCCCACCCACCCATTCTGGGGGTCTCCCCCCAGTTTTGGGGTCCCCCCACACACACACACAGCGGCTCAGCCCCCCGTGGGTGGCACGGCTTTATTCCGGGGGGCTCAGGGGAAGGCGGCGATGGTGCCCAGGGTGGGGCTCGGGGGGGGTCCCGCGGCCGGGGGGCTGCCGGGGCCCCCGTGGTGCCCGTACTGGAACTTGAGGCGCAGCTCGCCCAGGCGGGAGCCGGGGCAGGATGTCGGGGATCCACTCGATGGTGAAGGGCGGTGGGCTCCTTCTGCGTGGGGGACGTGTGCCCTGGGGGGGCACCGGCACAGGGGCTGCTGGGGGGCTGCTGACCCCATGGACCCCCAAATCCACAGAACCCCCCCAACCCCATGGAAACCTCCCCTGCTGCCCCCCCATGGACCCCCAAATCCATGGAGACCTCCTGCTGACCCCCATGGACCCCCCGACCCATGGAGAGACCCCCAACCCATGGAGAGACCCCCAAACCCATGGAGAGACCCCCAACCCATGGAGAGACCCCCCTGCTGCCCACCATGGACCCCCCAAACCCATGGAGAGCCCCAAACCCCATGGACCCCCCAAACCCATGGAGAGACCCCCAAACCCATGGAACCCCCCCCCTTTCCCTTCCTTGAAGCCCCTCAACCCCTGAATCCCCCTCTTCCCATCCCTTGAAGCCCCCCAACCCTATGGAGAGTTGGGACCCTCCTGGGGGCTGTTTTGGGGTCCATTCCTGCACCCTCCCAGCTGGGTTTTGGGGTCTCACCCTGTCCTTTCTGGGCACCGTTTTGGGATCATACTCTGCCCTTCCTTGAGCTATTTTGGGGTCCCATCCTGCCCTTCCCGGAGCTGTTTTGGGGTATTTTGGGGTCCCATCCTGCCCTTCCCGGAGCTGTTTTGGGGTCCCACCCTGCCCTTTCTGGGCACTGTTTTGGGGTCCCACCTGGGGCTGTTTTGGGGTCCCACCCTGCCCTTTCTGGGTGCTGTTTTGGGGTCCCACCCTACCCCTTCCAGCTGGATTTTGGGGTCCCCATCCTGCCCTTTCTTGGCACTGTTTTGGGGTCCCACCCTGCCCTTTCTGGGGCTGTTTTGGGGTCCCACCTGGGGCTGTTTTGGGGTCCCACCCTGCCCTCCCCAGGGCTGTTTTGGGGTCCCCACCCTGCCCTTTCTGGCCGCTGTTTCGGGGTCCCCCCGCGCCCCCCCCGAGCCTCACCGACTTTGAGGAAGGTCTGCAGCTCCAGGGGCCGCAGCGGGGGCTGCCTCTCGTGGGGGCCCAGCCCCTCGGGCAGGCTCTGCACCTCCACGCGGGGGCTGCGGAAGGGCTCGTAGGAGCCGTCGCGGTTCTGCACGAAGCTCCGCGTGATCTCCAGCGGCACCTGCGGGCCGGGCAGCGCTCAGGGCCGGCCCCGCGGGGCTGGGGGGGTCCCGGGGGGGTGTCCCGGCCTTACCTCGGGCGTGTCGAAGATCTGCTTGACCTGCAGGACGTTGGTGATGTGCCAGGTGTACTTGGAGAAGGTGCCCAGGGGCAGCGCGTCCCTGCGCACGAAGGCTGCGGGGAGGGGTCGGGGCGGGCTCGGGGGGCTCCGGCCCCTTCCATCCTCCCCCCTCTTTCATCGTCCCTCTTGGTTTTATCAGCCCTCTTTATTTTTCCTCTCCTTCCCCCCCTTTTCTCCTTCTTTTCCCTCCCTTTTCCGCCTCTTTTCCCCCATTTTTGCCCCTTCCCCCTCCCTTTTTTGCCCCTTTTCTCTATTTTCCCCCTCGTTCCTCCCTGTATTTTCTCCCCTTCCTCACACTTTTTAATTCCCTCCTCCCCCCCTCTTTTTTATTCCTCTTTTCCCCTCATTTATTTTTTCATCCCTTCCTCTCCCCATTTTTCTCCCTCTTTAATTTCCCCCCCTTTTCCCTCTCCTTTATTTTTTCCATCCGCATTTCCCTCCCTTTCCCCCCCACCTTTCCCCCTTTATTTTCTCCCTCCTTTATTTTTACATCCCCCTTTACTTTTCCACCCCTTTTATTCCCTCCTCCCTTTTTTTCCCCTTTACTTTTCCACCCCTTTATTTTTCCCCTTTATTTTTCCATCCCCATTTCCCCCTTTATTTCCCTCCTTTTTTCCCCTTTATTTCCCCCCTTTATTTTTCCACTCCTCTTTCCCCCCCTTTATTTTCCCTCCCCTTTTTCCCCCCCTCCCTTTTATTTCCCCCCCCCTTTTTTTCCCTTTATTTTCCCCCCTTCCCTCCCCTTTTCCATCTCCCCCTCCCCAGCACTCAAGAAAAACCCCGGAATCCTCTCCGTGCCCCTGCTCCTTGCCCCACCCTCAGCTCCCAGCAGGATTTCCCCCTTTTTTGGGGTGTTTTTTCCCTTTTTGGGGGGTGTTTTCCCCATTTTTTGGGTGTTTTTTCCTCACCCGTGGTGGAGTTGGGCAGCCTCTTCTTGCCGCTGCCGCTGGAGATTCGCTGCTGCAGGGCCTCGAAGAAGGACTGGGGGATGTGGAAAACCAGCGGCTCTGGGTGGCCTGGGAGGGCACAGCGGGCTCAGCCAGGGGCTGGGGGGCCCAAATGGTCACCCCAAAGTGTCCCTGTGCCTCAGGGGGGGGAATTCCCAGGGAAATGTTTGGGATTTGGAGCCTGTTGTGGTTTAGGGGTCACTGGAGGGCCCAAATTGTCACCTCAAAGTGTCTCTGTGCCTCAGGGGGGGAATTCCCAGGGAAATGTTTGGGATTTGGAGCCTGTTGTGGTTTTGGGGTCACTGGGGGTCCCAAATTCTCACCCCAAAGTGTCCCTGTGCCTCAGGGGATCAGCAAAGGGGGATTCCCAGGGAAATGTTAGGGATTTGGAGGCTGTCGTGGTTTTGAGGTCACTGGCAGGAGAATGGAGGTCCCAAATTGTCACCCCAAAGTGTCCCTGTGCCTCAGGGGGGGAATTCCCAGGGAAATGTTTGGGATTTGGACACTGGACCTGCCCTGTTGCTGTTTTGGGGTCACTGGGAGGAGAATGGGGAGGGGGTGGTGACAGTGGTGTGGATGGTGAGGGTAGGGGGTTCTCAAAAAGTCTTTCCAAAAAGGCACTGAAAGTATTCCCAAAAAGAATGAACCAAATTATCCCCAAAAATGGACGCAGCATTCCCAAAACGGCACCAAAAGTATTCCCAAAAAGGGACCAAAAGTGTTCCCAAAACGTCCCCCAAAGAGCAGAGGGGCTTGAGAATTGTGGAGTTGTGGAATGGTTTGGGTTTCATCCCATCCCCAGCTCTCCTGGAGCCCCTTCAGGCCCTGGAATGTGCTGGAAGCTCTCCCTGGATCCTTCTCCAGGGGATCATTCCCAGCTCTCCCTGGAATTTCCCTTCTCCAGGGGACCATTCCAGCTCTCCCAGCCTGGCTCCAGAGGTCCCCAGCCCTTGGAGCACCCCATGGCCTCCTCCAGGGACCCCAGAAAGCTCCCAGGGGACGTTCCCGGTGCTGCAGAGCTCCCTCACCCTCGAACTGGTAGTGCATGGTCTGGTGGATGCGCTCTGTGACACTGGCCAGCCACTCCTGGAAGGACAGGGACACCTGGGACTCATCCAGCGCCTGGGGACAGCCTGAGGGGACAGGGAGGGGACACTGCAATGTCACTGTGTCCCAAACATCACCCCAGAGCTCTGTGACACTGCCCAGGCAGGTTAGGGGACACTGCAATGTCCCTGTGTCCCCAAACATCACCCCAGGGCTCTGTGACTCTGCCCAGCCACTCCTGGAAGGACAGGGACACTGCCCAGTAAGGGAGGGGACACTGCAATGTCACTGTGTGCCCAAACATCACCCTCAGAGCTCTGTGACACTGCCCAGCCAGGGAGGGGACACTGCAATGTCCCTGTGTCCCCAAACCTCACCCCAGGGCTCTGTGACACTGCCCAGGCAGGGAGGGGACACTGCCCAGCCAGGTTAGGGGACACTGCAATGTCCCTGTGTCCCCAACCTCACCCTCAGAGCTCTGTGACACTGCCCAGGCAGGGAGGGGACACTGCAATGTCCCTGTGTCCCCAGTCTCACCCCCAGGGCTCAGTGACACTGCCCAGCCACTCCTGGAAGGACAGGGACACTGCCCAGGCAGGGAGGGGACACTGCAATGTCCCTGTGTCCCCAATCTCACTGCTCTGTGACACTGCCCAGCCAGGGAGGGGACACTGCAATGTCCCTGTGTCCCCAGTCTCCCCACAGGGCTCTGTGACACTGCCCAGCCACTCCTGGACCTCACAGCTCCTCTGGTGCCACCATGGTCCCCACAGCTCCCACTGTCCCAGGTGGCCTTGGGGACACTCCCAGGGATGCAGGGGCAGCCCCAGCTGCTCTGGGAATCCCATCCCAGCCCCTCACAGCCTAAAGCAGGAATTCCTTCCCCAGATCCCCATCAGTGCCCACCCCGAGCTGGCAGTGCCCACCCCGAGCTGGCAGTGCCCACCCCGAGCTGGCAGTGCCCGCCCCGAGCTGGCAGTGCCCACCCCCAGCTGGCAGTGCCCACCCCCAGCTGGCAGTGCCCACCCCCAGCTGGCAGTGCCCACCCCGAGCTGGCAGTGCCCGCCCCGAGCTGGCACTGCCCCAGGGCTCACCGTGTCTCTTTAGTGAGGAGGAGGAGGAGGAGGAAGGTGAGGAGGAGACGAGCGGCAGCTTCCTCAGGCTGCTCCTCCTGGGGCTGAGATGGGCCGGGTCTGGAGCCAGGAGGGGCCCGGGCACCTGTGGGCCTGAGGGAGGGACTGTCACACAGTGCCACCCAATGTCAACCAGTGCCACCCAGTGTCACCCACTGTCACCCATTGTCACCCAGTGCCACCACTGTCACCCAGTGCCACCCAGTGACACCCAATGTCAACCAGTGCCACCCGCTGCCACCATCACCCAGTGCCACCCACAGCTGGATCTGACCCCACGGAGCAGCTCCAGAGGTTCCACAGCTGGATGTGACCCCATGGAACTCCTCCAGAGGTGCCACAGCTGGATGTGACCCCACAGAACTCCTCCAGAGGTGCCACAGCTGGATGTGACCCCGCAGAGCAGCCCTCGGGGGTGCAGCCCCCAGCCCTGCCCAGGGACACCCACCTGCTCCCAGCTCCTTCCTCCTCCTCCTGGCCCTGGCAGCGGGTGCCCCCCGTGCCCGCGCCGTGGGGCCGGGGCCGCGGAGCAGCTGCGGGATCACCGTGCCCTTCAGACCTGGGGGGACACAGGGACTGTCCCCAAAACATGCCAGCCACAGGGACACTGGGGACACCCCAGAACCCCAGAGAACCCCCATCCTCCCAGGAGGCTCCTCTGGAGGGGAGGGGGGCTCATCCTGCTCCCGTTGTGGTTTGCACCTTGTGGGGTTAGTGGGGAGCAGAACCTCCTCAATGGGGTGAGCCCCAAACATTCCTGCTGTGGGATTTAGGGAATGAACCCCAAACATTCCTGCTGTGGGATTTGGGGAATGAACCCCAAACATTCCTGCTGTGGGATTTGGGGAATGAACCCCAAACATTCCTGCTGTGGGATTTGGGGAATGAACCCCGGATATTCCTGCTGTGGGAGGGGATTTGGGGGGAATAAACCCCAGAGGCTGCTCTGGGAAGGGGTTCAGAGCTCCCAGCCCTGGTAAAGGACCCCAAACCCAGCGGGATCCCCCCCAGCCCCAGTGGATCTCCTTGCTCACAGCAGAACGGGGCAGCACAAACCCAACACCCAGGGGATTTGGGACCACAGAATGGCCCAGGGGGGTTTCAGGGTGCCCCCCAGCCCCTGCCCAGGGGATTTAGGACCATGGAATGGCCCAGGGGGTTTTCAGGGTGCCCCCAACCCCTGCCCCCTCTCCAGGGGATTTAGGACCACGGAATGGCCCAGGGTGGTTCTCAGGGTGCCCCCAATCCCTGCCCACTGGATTTGGGACCACGGAATGGCCCAGGGGGGTTCTCAGGGTGCCCGCAGCCCCTGCCCGCTGCCCAGGGGATTTAGGACCATGGAATGGCCCAGGGGGGTTTTTAGGGTGCCCCCAACCTCTGCCCAGTGCCCAGGGGATTTGGGACCACAGAATGGCCCAGGGGGTTTTCAGGGTGCCCCCAGCCCCTGCCCGCTCGCACCGCTGCCGTCGGAGGCGAGGAACTCGGAGAACTCCTGGGCCAGGCTCTCGTCGCTGGCGAAGGCGCAGATGCAGGCCAGGAAATGGATGCAGCGCGTGGGGGGCGACTCCTCCTCCTCCCCCTCCTCTTCCTCCTCCTCCTCCTCATCCTCCTCCTGCTGCCGCTCCCCCCTGTCCCGGCCGTGCCCGGGCGCGCGGCAGCCGCAGGAGAAGCGGCGCTGCCCGAAGCTGGCGTGCAGGTAGCCCAGGCTGTGCCCGGGGCCGGCCTGGCACTTGACCACCAGCACGCTCTTGGTCACCCTCTGCACCAACGGCCCCGAGGGCTCGGCCGCCAGCTCCCAGAGGCTGCGCTTGGCCTCGGCCGGGGCCTGCACGGCGCCCAGCACCGAGCTCTTGAGCGGCAGCGCCGTGGCCTCGGCCCGGCAGCCCAGCGCCAGCTTCAGGTGCTGGCACTGCCCCTGGGCGGCGGCGCCGGCGCAGGCGGGCGCGTGGCAGCGGCCCGAGCTCAGCTGGGTGATCAGGGTGCCCTCGGGGGTGCGCACGGCCGTCTCGGACACCCCCAGCTCCACGAAGCAGCGGCGCTGGCGCTGGCGCACCGAGTACAGGCGGCCCTGGGCGCTCAGCAGGCGCACGGCGTCGGCGGCGGGCGGGGGGCGGCGGCAGCCGGCGCGGAACACGGCCCCGCACGTCTTGTTCTTGCAGCTGAGCCCCCGCGTGCCGTTGTAGGTGCCGCAGCGCGGGCAGCGGCGGATGCCACGCAGGGTGGCCTTGCCCAGGTCCGACAGGAAGGACGGGGCCTTGGGCCGGCCCGGGCACGGGTCCATGGAGCTGTGGAGAGACGGGCACAGGGACAGGGGGAGCCTGAGCCCAGGGAGCGGCCTGGGAGTGCCTGTGCCACCACAGTGACCACCCTGAGAGTGCCTGTGCCACCCTGAGAGCCCCTGTGCCACCCTGAGAGTGCCTGTGCCACCCCAATGACCAGCCTGAGACCCCCTGTTCCACACCAGTGACCACCCTGAGGGTCCCTGTGCCACCCTGAGGGTCCCTGTGCCACCCCAATGGCCATTCTGAGAGTGCCTGTGCCACCTTGAGAGCTCAGTGAACACCCTGAGGGTGCCTGTGCCACCCTGAGAGCTCCTATGCCACCCCAATGACCACCCTGAGAACCCCTGCGCCACCCTTAGAGTGCCTGTGCCACCCCAATGGCCACCCTGAGGGTGCCTGTGCCACCACAGTGACCACCCTGAGGGTCCCTGTGCCACCCTGAGGGCGCCTGTGCCACCCTTAGAGTGCCTGTGCCACCCCAATGGCCACCCTGAGGGTCCCTGTGCCACACCAGTGACCACCCTGAGAGCCCCTGTGCCACCCTGAGAGTCCCTGTGCCATCCTGAGGGTCCCTGTGCCACCCTGAGAGCCCAGTGACCACCCTGAGAGCCCCTGTGCCACCCCAATGGCCACCCTGAGGGTGCCTGTGCCACCCCAATGGCCATTCTGAGAGTGCCTGTGCCACCCTGAGAGCCCCTGTGCCACCACAGTGACCACCCTGACAGTGCCTGTGCCACACTGAGAGTACCTGTGCCACCCCAATGGCCACCCTGAGGGTGCCTGTGCCACCCTGAGAGTGCCTGTGCCACCCCAATGGCCATTCTGAGAGCCCCTGTGCCACCCTGAGAGTCCCTGTGCCACCCTGAGGGTCCCTGTGCCACCCCAATGCCCCCCCTGAGAGTCTCTGGGCACTTGTGGATGCCCTGCAGAGTGGCCTTGCCCAGGCTGTGTCCCCAAGTGCCACCTCCACCGATAACCCCCCAGCACAGGGACTGTGCCAGTGCCCTGGGGCAGGAGAAAATCCTTTGTGCCCCTTCCCACAGGGAATTTCCCCCCAGTCCAACCCAAACCCCGCCTGGCACAGCCTGAGCACGTTCCCTCCTGTCCTGTCCTGTCCCTTGTTCCCGAGCCGGCTGCTGTCACCCTCCTGTCCCCGTTCCCCTCACTCCCGGCCCCGGGGGTCTCTCCCCTCACCCCCAGCCCCCGGTTCCCCTCACGGCCCGGCCCGGGGGTCTCTCCCCTCAGGACCAGCCCCCGTTCCCCTCACTCCCGGCCCCGGGGGTCTCGTCCCCCCTCACCGGCGTTTCCCGGGGTTTCCCAGCATCCCTCGCGGCCCGTGACGTCAGCTCCGCCGCCGCTCCCTGGGCCCCGTTACCGCCGCCGGCAGCGCCGTCAGAGCGGCTCCACTTCCGCCGCCGGCGCGCTCCTATTGGCCCGCTGGCATCACGTGGTGCGCCGCGAGGGCTGCTGGGAGCTGTAGTCGAAGGCGGAGCTTAAACCGCAATGACGCATGGACTACAACTCCCAGCAGCCCCCGCGGCGAGAATTCCCCTTTTTCCCCTCCCAATTCCCCAATTTCACTTTTTTCCCCCCAAAATTTCGCCTTTCCCCCCCCAGATTCCTCTCATTTCTCCCCCGCCAAATCCCAGCAGCTGCACCCGCCCCTTCTCAACCCCAACGCGCCCCCACCTGACAAAACACAGCACACACCAGCTCCGTTTTTTCTTTTTTTTTTTAAAAAAAAAGTTTTTTCGTATTTTTTTTCCATTTTTGTGAGTTTTTTGTGGTTTTTTTTAAAGGCTGGGCGAGAGGTAGGATTAAAAAGGGCGTTTTTTGGCCTCTGATAGATCAGGTTTGGGAGCTCTTGTCACCTTCACTCCCTTGTGAAACACACCTGGGCTCTGGAGGGAATTTTACACAATGGATTCAAAAACTTTCTATTCCAAGAGATATCTCATATCCACAAAAAAAAAGAAGGACAAAAAGGAAGATTTGAGGCATAAATCCCATCAAAAGGCTCCGTGTCCTACCTTTAAATAAGGAAAACGTACAAAAGTGGCCGAAGGTTGTGCAAAAATTCTTCAATTTGCTCGGAATATTTTACAGGAAAATGTAGAAATCAGTAAAAAAATTAAAAAACAAAACCAACCAAGCCCCGGAGGGATCTGTCACGTTTTAGCAACAGGAATTTTGCTGTCCCAGGGTGGGAATCTTGGCTCACGTGGGGACACTTGGGCACTTTTGAGTCCCTTTCTTTAAAAAATTTTTGTATTTTATTTTTTTTTCCCCAGCATAAGGCAAAAACCCGACCCTGAAAAACACCCAGAGATCCACGAGAAGAGGATGTAAACGAAGGATTTCTCTTGCAAACAAAGCCTCCTCCAAGAGGCTCCTTTAGAACAGAGGTGTGAGGCTGAAGGCAGCTCCAGATTCTCACACTTTTGGCTTCTTTTGGGGTGGTTTTTTTCCTGGTTTTTACGAGGGGAAAAAAAATCCCCCAAAAAAAACAAACCCCCAAGAATGACTTTGTGCAATTCCTGCCCCGATTCTCAGCTAAGGCAGCCAAGTCCCTGCAGTTTGTGTTTCTAAAGAAAACACATTAAAAATTCAAATTAACCAAAAAAAGAGAGAGAAGGCGGCGGCGGTGAGGGGGATCCGGCATCCGGGGGGGTTGGGGTGCAGAGGGAGGGGTCTGGGTCGATCTCACATCGGGGGGGTCAGGGGGTCTCGAAGCCCACGCGGAAGCCGGGCTGGGGCGGCACCACGGCGCCGTTCTGGGCCTGAACGCCGTACCCGGGGGGCATCCAGGGGGGAGACGACTGGCTCTGCCTGCAATGGGGGAAATAAATCATTAGGGATTGTTAAATAATCCTCTAGAGATTGTTAAATTAAATAAAAACCCTTTAGGGATTGCTAAAACAGCTGCACGCTGTACCCGGGGGGCATCCAGGGCGGGGACGACTGGCTCTGCCTGCAATGGAGGGGAAATCATTAGGGATTGTTAAAATATCCTTTAGGGATTGATAAATTAAATAAATATCATTTAGGGATTGTTAAAATATCCTTTAGGGATTGGTAAATTAAATAAAAACCCTTTAGGGATTGCTAAAACAGCTGCACGCTGTACCCTAGAGCCATCCATGGGGGTGATGACTGGCTCTGCCTGGACTGGGGGAAAAATTATTAGGGATTGCTAAAATATCGTTTAGGGATTGCTAAAATATCCTTTAGGGATTGTTAAATTAAATAAATATCATTTAGGGACTGTTAAATGAAATAAAAACCCTGTAGGGATTGCTAAAACAGCTGCACGCTGTAGCCAGGGGGCATCCAGGGGGGGGACGACTGGCTCTGCCTGGAATGGAGGGGAAATAAATCATTAGGGATTGCTAAAATATCCTTTAGGGATTGCTGAAATATCCTTTAGAGATTGGTAAAATATCCTTTAGGGATTGCTAAAATACCATTTAGGGATTGTTAAATGAAATTAAAACCCTTTAGGGATTGCTAAAACAGCTGCACGCTGTAGCCAGGGGGTATCCGGGGGGGGACGACTGGCTCTGCCTGGAATGGGGACAAAATCATTAGGGATTGCTAAAATATCCTTTAGGGATTGCTAAAATATCCTTTAGGGATTGTTAAAATATCCTTTAGGGATTGTTAAATTAAATAAATATCCTTTAGGGATTGCTGAAATATCCTTTAGGGATTGCTAAATTAAATAAGAATCGTTTAGGGATTGTTAAATTAAATAAATATCCTTTAGGGATTACTAAACTAAATAAAAACCCTTTAGGGATTGCTAAAAATCCTCTAGGGATTGCTAAATGAAAATCCTTTAGGGATTGCTAAATAAAAACCCTTCAGGGATTGCTAAAACAGGCTTGGAGATTGTGGGGAAAGGGTTTGGGGGTGAAAAAAATCCTTTAGGGATTCCCCCCCTCACTGAGATGTCCCCACCCTGCTGCGGATCTGAGGCACAAGAATCCCTTCCCAAAGGGGTAAATTTGGGATCAATTTGGGATCAGTTTGGGATCCGAGCTCTCAGGACTCACCCAAAGCCCTGCTGGCTCCAGGCCTGCCCGTAGACGCCGTAGGTGGGCACCTGCCATCCGTTGGGCACGTACTGGCCCAGCTGGGCACCGCCGTACCACTGCCCCCCACTGCCCGTAGGCCGGCGGGTAGCTCAGCTGGCCCTGGGACACACGGCACGGTCAGCGAGCGGAACGGCCCGGGAGCCAGCCATGATCCATCCATGATCCATCCATGATCCATCCATCCATGATCCATCATCCATCCATCCATGATCCATCCATCCATCCATGATCCATCCATGATCCATCCATCATCCATCATCCATCCATCCATCCATCCATCCATCCATCCATCCATCCATCCATCCATCCATCCATCCATCATCCATCCCTCCATCCATCCATCCACCCATGGATCGCTCCCTCCCTCCCCTCCCAGCCCCAGCCAATTAACAGAGGTCAATTAGCACCTGCTGCACGGGGCTGGCCATGTCGGGGGTCTCCTTGCCCCAGTAGCATTTGACCACGTGGCCCTCGATGGTGGTGCCGTTGACGGAGACGATGGCGTGGGCGGCGCTCTCATGGGAGCTGAACCTGGGGGATTGGTTGGGTATTCATTGATTGGGGTATTGATTGATTGGGGTATTGATTGATTGGGGTATTGATTGATTGGGGTAGTGACTGATTGGGCTATTGATTGGGGTATTGATTGATTGGGGTATTGATTGGGGTATTGACAGACTGGGATATTGATTGATTGGGATATTGATTGGGGTATTGATTGACTGGGGGATTGATTGGGGTATTGATTGATTGGGCTATTGATTGGAAAAATTTACTGGGATATTGATTGGGAATATTGATTGGGATATTGACTGGGGTATTTATTGGGGTATTGACTGGGAATATTTATTGGAAATATTTATTGGGATATTTATTGGGCTATTAATTGGGAATATTTATTGGGAATATTTATGAGATATTGATTGGGCTATTTATTGGGAATATTTATTGGGAATATTTATGAGATATTTATTGGGATATTTATTGGAAATACTTACTGGCATATTTATTGGGAATATTTCTTGGGACTATTGATTTGGAATATTTATTTGGACTATGTATTGGGATATTGGGATATTTATCGGGAATATTTATTGAGATATTTATTAGGAACCCCCCCAATCCCTCTCCCCCCTGGGACCCTCCCAACCCCCCCAATCCTGCTCCCATTTGGGACCCCCCAGTCCCCACTGGGACCCCCCCTGTGCCCCCACCTGACGAAGGAGTAGCCTTTGTCCGGGAACACTCGGATCTCCATGATCTGCCCGAAGGGGGAGAAGGTCTGGCGCATCAGCTGCTCTGGAGCAGGAAGGACAGACAGACAGACAGACAGACGGCAGGTGAGGCACCCGCGCTGGCAGGGGTGGGGCTGGCGGGGGTGGGCGGGGCCAGGCGTACCTGAGAGGCCCGAGGTGACCCCCCCGCAGTACACGGTGCAGTTGCTGGGGCTGGACTGGGTGACCACCTCGTCGTAGGACAACTGCTTGGTGCTTGCTGCAAGAGATGGGTTGGGGTCTGCAAAGGGCTCCAGAGATGGGTTTGGGGTCTGCAAAGGGCTCCAGAGATGGGTTGGGGTTTTCATTGGGTTTGGGGTCTGCAAAGGGCTCCAGAGACGGTTTGGGGTCTGCAAAGGGCTCCAGAGATGGGTTTGGGGTCTGCAAAGGGCTCCAGAGATGGGTTTGGGGTCTGCAAAGGGCTCCAGAGATGGGTTTGGGGTCTGCAAAGGGCTCCAGAGATGGGTCTGGGGTTTGCAAAGGGCTCCAGAGATGGGTTTGGGGTTTTCATTGAGTTTGGGGTTTGCAAAGGGCTGCAGAGATGGGTTTGGGGTTTTCATTGGGTTTGGGGTTTGCAAAGGGCTGGGACGGGAACTGGGGGGGAATTCCAGTCCTGACTGGCACAGGATTGTTGGGAATGACCTGCAAACTTTTACAGGGACAGCTCAGAGCCCTTCCAGGGTCTGGAGAGCTTGGGGACAAGGGATGGAGGGACAGGACACTGGGAATGGTTCAAACTGGGAAAAGGGAGATTGAAATGGGATTTTGGGATGGAATTCCCAGAGCAGCTGTGGCTGTCCCTGGATCCCTGTTGGTATCCAAAGCCAGGCTGGGCAGGGCTTGGAGCACCCTGGGATAGGGGAAGGCGTCCCTGGCCATGGCAGGGTGGGGTGAGATGGGCTCTGAGGTCTTCCCCACCCCAAAAACTCTGGGATCCCCCACGGCAGGAGCTGGCAGGGCACAGGGTGGGCACCTACTCTCATAGGTGCTCTTGGGAGCTGGAGGTTTCCTGGTGGCCCAGTTGGTCCTGATCTGCCGGCCCCCGAGCCACTGGCCCCCCATCTGCTGGATGGCGTTCTCAGCGTCCTGCAGGGGACAGAGGGACAGAAAAAACCCCACTGACCCCACTGCTGGCACCCCTCCTGTGGCACAGGGCCATGGGGGGGACCCCAGAGCCCTCCTGAGTGACCCTGGAGCGTCCCAGGATGGGGCTTGGAGCAGCCTGGAACAGTGGGAAGGGTCCCTGCCCATGGCTGGGGGTTTACCCATTTTTGAGGAAGGAAACAAAGATCTCTCATCCATTTAATAAAGAGGGAAATAAAGGATTATACCCATTTATTAAGGGGGAAATGAAGGGATTTTACCCACTTACTGAAGAGGGAACTGAAGGGATTTTACCCATTTTTGAGGAAGGACCCAAAGATCTCTCACCCATTTGTTGAAGAGGGAAATAAAGGATTTTACCCATTTTTAAGAGGGAAATAAGGGATTTTACCCATTTTTGAGGAAGGAACCAATGATCTCTCATCCATTTATTAAAGAGGGAAATAAAGGATTTTACCTACTTATTGAAGAGTGAAATAAAGGATTTTGCCCATTTATTAAGAGGGAAACAAAGGATTTTACCCATTTATTAAGAGGGAAACAAAGGGTTCTACCCATTTATTAAGAGGGAAATAAGGGTTTTACCCATTGTTGAGGAAGGACCCAAAGATCTCTCACCCATTTATTAAGAGGGAAAGAAAGGATTTTACCCATTTATTAAGAGGGAAATAAGGATTTTACCCATTTATTAAGAGGGAAATAAAAGATTTTACCCATTTATTAAGAGGGAAATAAGGGTTTTACCCATTGTTGAGGAAGGACCCAAAGGTCTCTCACCCATTTGTTGAAGAAGGAGACGAAGCCGTAGCCCTTGGACTTGCCCGTGGCCATGTCCTTGACCACCCGTGCGTCCCTAAAGCACAGAGGGAACTTTCAAAATCTGATTTATTTGCCATCACATTCCACCTGCCCGTTGCAAATGTCCCATAGAAATGAATAGAAAATAAAAATAAAAATGAAAAAGCAGGAATTGAAAGGCATGTGTTGCCTGGTAGCTGAATTCTTTAATTCTCAGGTCAATTTGGTTTTGGGCTTTTTGGGCTGTGGGCAGATGTGAATTTGGATGGGAAAGCAAAGCAGGTGGGATAAAGGATCTGCTGTGTGAGCAGAGCTGTCCCTGCAGTGTCACAGTGTCACTCACTCACCACAAAGCTGTCACCACTCAGGACAGAGAGCTCCAAAAGGACTTACGAGATTCTTCCAAAGGGAGCAAAGGCGGCTTTGATGTCCTCGGTGGTGATCTCAGGGCTGAGGTCTCCCACAAAGACGTGGAAATGGTCTTTGGGGAAAAGAGAAAGGAGCATTCAGTGGTTGAAGATGCCCTCTGAGCAGAGCAGAGAGGAAAAAAAAACTCTTCTTAAAAAAACTCTTTATTAAAACTCAGCTGTTATTCAAAATTCATTATTAAAAGTCAGGCACTGATGGGGTTCAGCCCCACCAGCCTGAAAATCCAAGGATTTCCCCACAGAAATTGCTGGGAGTGATGGAACTCATTCTGGGTGCTCCTTGAGGGAGATGCTCAATGTGCCTCAAAAATCCAGAATGAGGCATTTTGGGTTTTAAATCCCAACTGCCCACAGATTCACACCAAATCCCTTCCTGATGCTACAGGAAAATGGAAGGGAATTTAATGGAATTTTCCCATAAAAATCCAACAGAAAACAAACAAAACCACCCCCAACCTTAGCTTCAGGGAACACCCTGGAGATCCACAATTTGATGTTTAAGAAGATCCAATTACCTTGTGAACGCTGTGTGATGGCAAAGATCAGATTTGCCCTGAAGTTTAATTAACACAAACACAATAAACAATTAGGATTCCAATGCAAACCATTCCCACCAGAGCTCTGTGTGCTGCGTTTCTGTTTCACAACTTGCTCAGGTGACACTTACTGCTGGTGTCTTTCTTCTGGCTGCTGGGGGTGGTGGCCCAGTTCACTTTGACCTCCTGCAAACGGCAATCACCCATCAGATTTGGCAAATCCCAAAAAGCTCAGACACCTCCAGGGCTCAGATCTGACCCTACAGGGCAAGGCTGGGGCTCAAACTCAAGTTTAAGGTGTTTTTCTAGGGAGAGGGTTTGCTCTTAAATTAACAGGGCTGGAGATCTGCTGCTCTGGGGAAGGAGAAGGCTCCAGGGAGAGCTTCCAGAACATTCCAGGGCCAAAAGGGGATCCAGGAGAGCTGGGGAGGGACTGGGGACAGGAGATGGAGGGAAGGACACAGGGAATGGCTCCCACATGTCTCAAGGGTGATTGTGAAGGGGATGGGGACAGACTGCGGTCACAGCTGCCCAGTGACTGAAACATGGCAAGTTCTACCTGAATATCAGGAAAAGGAGGAAAATATGAAGGAAAACTTTCCTTGGAGGCCTGGAATAGGCTGTGGGAGCTCCTTCTCAGCAGATCTCAAAACCCTGTGCACTGCTCTGAACGAGCTTTGGCATGGGATCATCTCCAGAGGGGCTTTCCAAGCTGGAAATTCTGTGATTGTCCTGCCAGCTCCACATCCTCAGCTCCACGTTCCTTCCAACACCCTGAACTCCTTCTCCTAAAATCCTGAACTTCTCCCAAAATCCTGAACTTCTCCCAATGCTCTGAACCTCTCCCAACACCCTGAACTCCTTCTCCCAAAATCCTGAACTTCTCCTAAAATCCTGAACTTCTCCCAAAATCCTGAACTTCTCCCAATACTCTGAACTCCTGTTCTGAGCCATGTCCTGCTGAGATCTCCGCCCCAAAGGTCCTTCCCACAGTCCCATATCTGCAGCAAATCCCCTCCTCTCCCAGCAGGATTTCCCCCTGGCACAGCCTCTCCCAGCAGGATCTGCCCTGGCACAGCCTCTCCCAGCAGGATCTGCCCTGGCACAGCCTCTCCCAGCAGGATCAGCCCTGGCACAGCCTCTCCCAGCAGGATTTCCCCCTGGCACAGCCTCTCCCAGCAAGATCTCCCCTGGCACAGCCTCTCCCAGCAGGATCTGCCCTGGCACAGCCTCTCCCAGCAGGATCTGCCCTGGCACAGCCTCTCCCAGCAGCATTTCCACTGGCACAGCCTCTCCCAGCAGGATCTGCCCTGGCACAGCCTCTCCCAGCAGGATCTGCCCCTGGCACAGCCTCTCCCAGCAGGATCTGCCCTGGCACAGCCTCTCCCAGCAGGAGAGGTGCCCCTGGCACAGCCTCTCCCAGCAGGATCTGCCCTGGCACAGCCTCTCCCAGCAGGATCTGCCCCTGGCACAGCAGCTGTGCCCCAGACTCACCCCGAGCAGGGCAGCTTACCTTACCCATTATCTTCCTGCCGTTCATGGCCGCCAGCGCCGCGGCCGCGTGCCGGTGCTCGTAGAACTCCACGAAGCAGTAGGGATCATTGCCAGCTGTCTGAGACAGGACACGGCTGGGGTCAGGGACCTGGGCTGGGATTGGGGACCTGAGCTGGGACTGGGGAGTCTGAGCTGGGATTGGGGACCTGAGCTGGGATTGGGGACCTGAGCTGGGATTGGGGAGTCTGAGCTGGGATTGGGGACCTGAGCTGGGATTGGGGACCTGAGCTGGGATTGGGGAGTCTGAGCTGGGATTGGGGACCTGAGCTGGGATTGGGATCACTGAGCTGGGATTGGGATCACTGAGCTGGGATTGGGGACACTGACCTGGGATTGGGGAGTCTGAGCTGGGATTGGGGAGTCTGAGCTGGGATTGGGGACCTGAGCTGGGATTAGGGGCACTGAGCTGGGATTGGGGACCTGAGCTGGGATTGGGGACCTGAGCTGGGATTGGGGAGTCTGAGCTGGGATTGGGGACTCTGAGCTGGGAATGGGGACATTGAGCTGGGACTGGGGACACTGAGCTGGGATTGGGGACCTGAGCTGGGATTGGGGACTCTGAGCTGGGAATGGGGACATTGAGCTGGGACTGGGGACACTGAGCTGGGATTGGGGACCTGAGCTGGGATCAGGGACCTGAGCTGGGAATGGGGACCTGAGCTGGGATCAGGGACCTGAGCTGGGATTGGGGAGTCTGAGCTGGAATTGGGATCACTGAGCTGGGACTGGGGACACTGAGTGGGGACTGAAGACTCAAACCCAGGATTAGGGACATAAACCCGGGATTAGGGACATAAACCCAGGATTAGGGACACAAACCCAGGATTAGGGACTCAAACCCAGGATTAGGGATATAAACCCAGGCTCAGGCTGCTCTGTTCAGCCTCTGCTGCCACCTCAACAGCCCCACCTGGACAGGTTTCTGACCCTACAGGGACTAACAACGCTCTCAGTGTTTTCAATTCTCCTCTAGAAAGGGAAACTTATGGCAGAGAAGTTCTAAAGCCTCCCTTGCAATCCCCTCCTGATTTCGTGAGGGGATTCACCGTCTCTCTCCACATCCACCCATCCTGACATTCCCCACCATTCCCCAGATGCCAGAACCATCTCTGGGTTTATTCCAGGTGCCTGTGCCCCATTTCCAGGGGAGCTCCCTGAGGCAGCAGCTGTGAGGAGGAGCAGGGACATCAGAGCATTCGGGCTCTTACATCCATGATCATCTTGCAGTTCTTGCAGGGTCCGATCTGGCTGAAGAGCTGCAGGATCAGAGCCTCGGTCACGTCCCTGGAGAGGTTCCCCACGTACCTGAGGGACAAACACAGGCAGGGACATGGATGTGGGATGTGCTGGAGCCTGCACAGGGGCCTGGAAGCAGGGGTGAAGTGATGGGAAAAGGGGGAGATGGAACTCCAGAGGAGCTCTGTCCATCCCTGGATCCCTGGGAATGTCCTGGGCCAGGCTGGACAGGCTTGGGGCACCCTGGGACAGTGGGAGGTGTCCCTGCCCAGGGCAGGGGGTGGCACTGGGTGGGTTCATGTCCCTTCCCACCCAAACCAATCCAGGATTCCATGGCTCCATGAAGCTGACCTTCCAAACTGATTTTCCAGGTCAGAGTCCAGTTCCTATATTCCAATTTCCCAGTACAGAATTCCAATTCCCATATCCCTACCATGATTTCCCAGTACAGACTCCAGCTCCCATATCCCCACACGGATTTTCCAGTACAGAATTCCAATTCCCATATCCCCACACTGATTTCCCAGTACAGAAATTCCAATTTCAATATCCCCACACTGATTTCCCAGTACAGAATTCCAATTCCCAAATCCCCAATCCAATTTCCCAGTACAGACTCCAGCTCCCATATCCCCACTCCAATTTCCCAGTAGAGAATTCCAGTTCCCATATTCCTACACTGACTTCCCAGTACAGACTCCAGTTCCCACATCCCCAGTCCAATTTCCCAGTACAGAATTCCAATTCCCATATCCCCAATTGAATTTCCCAGTACAGAATTCCAATTCCCATATTCCCAGTCCAATTTCCCAGTACAGACTCCAGTTCCCATATCCCCAGTCCAATTTCCCAGTACAGAATTCCAATTCCCATATCCCCAGTCCAATTTCCCAGTACAGACTCCCATTCCCACATCCCCAATCCAATTTCCCAGTACAGACTCCAGCTCCCATATCCCCAGTCCAATTTCCCAGTACAGACTCCAGTTCCCATATCCCCAGTCCAATTTCCCAGTACAGAAGCTCCAGCTCTCCCATTCCTACCCCACATCCCTGCCCCACCATCCCAGGCTGCTGTTTTCCCAAGTTCCCCACAACATCTGGCTGGTTCCTCCCAGCGCCCTGAGGTTTTGGCAGCCCCAGATGTGCCCGGGATGCCCGAGTGCCAACGTGCAGGAGTGCAGGATCAGCCTCCCCCACAGCCACAGCCCAAACCCCCTCCCAGCTGGGACTGTGGGCACTTCCCTGCCCACCAAGGCCCAGGGGGGGCTGGTTTGTTGTTTTTGTTGGTGCTGTTGTGCCCAAATCACGGGATTTTTATAAAAAGCCCAGTGAGAAACCTCAGCCCTGAGGTGCAGCCACACAGGAACGTTCTGTGGGAAACCTGTGCCCGGGAATCCTGGCCAAATGCCAGCCCTGACACCAGCCTGGTGCACCTGCAGTGCCCCCAGAGGGGCACAGGGGCTGCAGCAAACAGCCAGCAGCAGATCCAGGCTCTGTCTGCGCTCCAGGCTTTGCTTATGGGGGAAGGAGACAGAGTTCTGTCGGGAATGGCTCATCCAGGAGCTCTGTGCTCATCACCTGGACAGCTGTTCTAGGCAAGAGGCAGGATTGGGTTTTAAAAACCCTTCACAGGCTCTGTCTGGCTCTAAGTGACTGATTCCTGCACCTCTGACGAGTTTCAGAATCAGAGCACTTCATTAAGGCAATTAACAGCAGGACCTTCTCTCCCCAGCAAATCCAACTGAGAGGGACCAGAGAGGCTTCAACTCCAACCTGAGCTGTTTTCTGCTCCTTCCAAACCCACCCTGTGACAGCAGCTGGTGACAACTCCCTGGATGTCACAGGGAGGGAGTGACAGAAACCCCAGGCTGGATCTGCTGAGCCCTGAGCTGTTTGAGGGCAGCACTCAGTGATCCTGCAGGGCTGTGGCAGCCTCAGCGATGCCCCGTGGGTGCCAACAGCTGCACGTGCTCCAGGACAGGCACCTGCACTCCTTGGCACACAGGGAGGCCACCACACAGAGCCTGGCATGGGGAAAACACCTTCCCAAAGAAACACAGCAACACTGTGTGCGTGCAGAGGCCAGGAATAGCTCCAAAATGTGGGAAAGCAGCGGGATTGGGGGAAGCAGGGAGTGTTCAGACAGCTGGGGTGAGGCACGGCGGGGTCTCGTTGTCCTGTGGTCACTCAGCAGTCACAACATTGGAATGATTCCCTCTTTCCCTCCCTCCTGGAGAAAAAAAAAAGCTTCTGGGGGTGGGATGGCAAGAGTGGAGCTTGATTTCCCTGATCCACACACAGGAAAGCTGCTCCAGGTACCACCTGCCTGGGAGAAGGAGGGGAACAGCCCAGGTGGGCACAACAGTCAGGTTCTGCAGCACCTTCTGCTACAATCCAACCTAAACCTCCCCTGACGTGGCTTCCTAATTCACTCAGTGGGAAGCAGCAGGTTCAGAGAGTGCTTTGAAGGCTGGGACAAGCTCTGGATTCCTGGGCACTGCCTGGTCATTCCCACGGAGCTGCTGAGCAGGCCAGGGGGGCTCCAGCTGTGTGCCAAAACCCAGCCAGGCGCTCACAAAACCCTACAGGGATCACACAGAGTGCCAGGATCCTCACCAGGAACGCTCTGGGGGGGAAGGGACTCGGATCATCCCAGTTCAGTGCCCTGCCAGGGGCTGGCATGGCCAGGGGAGGGGGGCACGCACACCTCAGACCCTCCAGATGTGTGTGGGTGTAGCAGGGAGGGGGGGACACCTGCACTGCCTTCCCTCCAGATGTGACCTGGGGTGGACTGCAGTGGGACACATTTGCCAGACCCCCTTTCTCTTGAAGAGGGACACACCTTCCTGACCACTTTTCCCTCCAGATGTGACCTGGGATGGACTGGGGAGACTGGCACAAACTTTCCAGACCCCCTTTCTATCCAGGAAAAGGAGGGACACACCTTCCTGACCACTTTTCGCTCTGGGTGTCACCTGGCACGGATTGGAAGGGGTACACACTTTCCAGACCCCTTTTCTCTCCAGATGTGAGTTGGGACGTACTGGGGAAGGGACACACAGCTTCCACACAGCCCTGTCCCTCCAGGTGTGAGCTGGAGGCCCAGGGGAACGCCCGGAGCGGAGGGCAGGCCGGCGGTGCCCGGCACCGGCACCGGGGAAAGGGCAGCAACACCGCGGGAGCCGGGCTCCCCTCGCTGCCGGAGGGGGCCGAGGCTGCCCCTCAGTCCCGCAGCACCGCGGGCGGCCGAGGCTCCGCGGCGGAGCCCTGAGGGGCCCGTCCGTGAGGCGACCCCGGGCCGCCCCTCCCCGCGGAGCCGGGAACAATAGGCGGTCTCGCCCCCTCCCCACTCACAGGGTCTTGGGCATTTCATCCTCCATGGCGCCGCCGCCGCCCGCCCCGGCTCTTCCCGCCGGCCGGGGCGGCCCCGTGAGCCCTGGGCAGCCCGGGCAGCCCGAGCGGCGCCGGCCCCGCCGCCGGACGGTCCCGCGGCGGCTCCTCGCAAGATGGCGGCGGGCGGGCGGGCTGAGGGGCCGGGGGGGGGGGGGGGGGGGGCGGGAACGCGCGTGCGCGGGGAGAGCGCGGGAACGCGCGGCCGCTCCGCGCATGCGCGGCCGTGAGGGGACGGCGAAAAAAGTGGCGAAAAGTGATTTAAAATAAAGGCGTTAAAAAGAAAAGGGTGAGAAATGAAGGGATTTAAAAGGCGTTAAAAATAAAGGGGTGAGAAATGAAGGGATTTAAAAGAAAGGGCTTATAAATAAAAGCGTTAAAAGGAAAGCGCTTAAAAGCGGGGTGGAAAGGTGCTGGCGGGCACAAGGAACGGGAGCATCAGAGCTGGGAAATGGCAATAAAGGTGTGAAAAAAAAAGGTTTTGAAAGAAAGAAATTTAAAGAAGTGAAAAGAAAATAATTAAAAGGGGCTAAAACCGCGTTGGAAAGGGGCATGCGGGTAAGGGACATGCGGGCACCAGGAATGGGGCCAGAAGGGCTGAGAAATAAAGGTATTAAAAGTAAAGGAGCTAAAGAAGTTAAAATAACGTAGCTAAAATAAATGAGTTTAAAAGAAAAGGGTTTAAACGAAAGGAATTTAAAACCAAGGCATTAAAAATAAAATAATTAAAAGTAAAGAAAGTAAAAGAGAGTACTTTGAAATTCAGGATAAAAAATTAAAAGAAACGTAAAAATCTATGCGCCGCCCGGGAATCGAACCCGGGTCGCAAGAATGGGAATCTTGCATGATACCACTACACCAGCGGCGCGGTTGAGAAGTCAGGGCTCTCAGTATCCTTCATGATCCCGCTGCCCGCAGCCGGCCCGAGCTGCAGTCCCGGTCCGCCCATCGCCCTCCGCCCTTCCCCGCCGCCATGCCGGGCCTCCGCCGCCTCCTGCCGCTGCTGCTCGCCGTTCTCTGCCCGCTCGCCCTCAGCCTCCGCCATGGGCCCTCCAAGATCGGTGCGAACGGGGACACGGGCTGAGGGGAGGCGCTTGTGTGAGGGACGGGGACTCGGGGAGGGATCTGTGAGGGGAAAGCTCAGAGGGAGCTCTTAAGGGGATCTCTCCGAGGCGGTGTCAGGGGGTGTCCCTTGAAGGGATCTGAGGGGGAAAAACTGTGAGGGGATCTGTGAGGAGCAGGGTGCCAGTGGGACCCTTTGAGGGGATCTGTGAGGAAGGAGGGAGCACAGGATCCTTTATGGCACTTTGAGGGGATCTGTCATGGGAGGCCGCTGAGGTGACCTATGTGGGTCAGGGAGTCTGGAGGACATGTCCCGTGAGGGATCTGAAGTGCGAGGACCCATGAGGGATCTCTGAGGGTCTGGGAGACTGGGAGGGGTCTGTGAGGAAAGTGCAATGGGGGGGACCCCCTGAAGGTAAGGGGGGCCTGTGAGGGGATCTCTGAGGGGCAGGGGATATGAGAGGGGGATTGGGGTGGGGAGGCCATGAGGTTCTGTGAGGGGTTCCCTTGAGGGGATTGGGGTGGGGGGGCCCATGAGGGGTCTGTGAGGGGGGGTGTGTGAGGTGGGGTTCATGGGGCTGTGAAGGTGACCGGGCCCCCTTCTCCCAGCCGTGGTGGGCGGCGGGATCGGCGGCTCGGCCGCCGCGTATTTCCTGCGGCAGAAGTTCGGCCGCGGCGTGCAGCTGCACGTGCTGGAGAAGGCAGCGCTGGGCGGCCGCCTGGACACGCTGGACGTGGAGGGGGCCAGCTACGAGGCAGGGGGGTCCGTGATCCACCCCCTCAACCTGCACATGAAGCATTTTGTCCAGGAGCTGGGTGAGCATGGACACCCCACCTTGGTGTTTCCCAGTCCCAAAATTGTCCCTCAGACCCAAAATGATCCCCCTGGGGTGCTCTGGATCCCACTCTGCTGGGGGAACATCCCTGAAAAGAGCAAGTCTTGGTAGCCCATCTCCAGTACCCCCCATATCCTTCCCCAGTAGCTTGCCTTTCTTTTCCCAATATCCTCCCCATGTCCTTCTCCAATAGTTCCCCTTCTTTTCATAATATTCCCTTCATATAGTTCCCTAGTAATCACCTTTCTCCTATATCCCCCACAAGCCACTTTCCTTCCCAAATAGCCCACCATGACCTCCCCTATGCCACCTGTGGTACTGCAGCCTCACTCCAGGCAAAGTAAACCCACATCCCAAAGGGAATGGTCTGACCCCTCCCCACAGGTGACCCTTTTATGGCATCATGATCCAGAAATCACCTCCAGTCACTCCCTGCCCCCATGATCAAGGGCTAATTCCTCTTTCCACTCTTTTGCACTCCAATCTTCAATCACGCACTGTTATCAGGACAAAGCCAGGTTATCTGAGGATAACTGAGGTGGAATAGCTCTGCCTTTCCCTAAATTACCTTTTTCTGTTCCTTTTCCCAAAGGCCTCTCGGTCGCCCACACCCCAGGGCAGCCTCGCAGGCGTTTACAACGGGGAGGAATTTGTGTTTGAGGAGAGCAGCTGGTCCTTCATCAACCTCCTCAAGCTGCTGTGGCACTACGGCCTCAACCCCCTGCGCATGTCCATGTGGGTGGAGGACATCCTGGACAAGTTCATGAGGTGGGCTGGGCTCCTGAGGGGGAAAAACTGGGAAAGGACCTTAAGGACACCTCATTCCATGGACAGGGACACCTTCCTCTATCCCACATGGCTCCAAGCTCCATCCAGTCTGGCCCTGGGCACTTTCAGGGATGGTGCAGCCACTCCACCCTCCTAAAAACGCCCAATATGGAACCTGAAGCTGCCCTCTTGAGCCTCCAGGCCCTTGTCCTGCAGTCCCACAAAGCCACCCCGTGAGATCCCCGCGGCTGCCAGCCCAGAGCTCCCTGACAGGGCCAATTGCTGTGTGCGCTGCCAGGATCTACCGGTACCAGATGCACGACTACGCCTTCAGCAGCAACGAGCGCCTGCTGCACGCCCTGGGAGGCGACGACTTCACGCGGCTGCTCAACCAGAGCATCGATGAGGCCATGCAGAAAGCGGGCTTCTCCCAGAAATTCATCAACCAGGTGGTGTGTCCGGCCATGAGGGTGAATTACGGCCAAGGGGTCACCATCCCTGGCTTTGTAGGTGAGTGTTTTGGAGGGAGCCTCCCGTCCTGGGTGCGGCAGAATGGATTGGAAGAGAACAGAGATGGTTCTGTGGGCAGCCTTGCCCTTGATGAGTTGGCAGCTATATTAATTACCAAAGAATGCAAGCAGCCTTGCCCTGGACAGGTCACCACCCTGTCCAGTAAGGATGTGTGCTATAAAAGAGTGGGTTGGGCAGTGGTGAGGAAGAGGAAGGAGGAAGAGAGAAAGGGAGGAGGAGTCAGTGTTGCGTGGTGCTGCACAATTACAGAGAAAATATATGGAAGTTTTCCGTAAAGGATAACAAAGGGCTGATGCTGGCCACCATCTTGTGTGTCAGTCATTCGAGTCCACCAGCAATGGGGAAAGGTTTGGAAGGTTAGAAGATTTTCAAGGATAACAAAGGGCTGGTGCTGGCCACATTTCCAGCATCAGTCATTCAGCCCGCTGCCAATGAGGAAAGGTTTGGAAGTTTAATTGAAGGATAATAAAGGGCTGGTGTTTGCAGTGGGGAAAGTCATTTGGGTCCACCAGCAATTGGTGGTGAGGAGTGAACACTGACAACAGCTACAACATCCAGCCTGGGTGTTGGGTTCCTGCTCCTGGGCTCCAAGCTGTGTCCCAAGGGACGTTGATCTCCCCAGTTTTGCAGTTTGTCTTTCCAGTGTTTCCCTGCTTTGCCAGAGGTGGTTTCCTTGCAGGTGCCGTATCCCTGGCCGGGGTGCAGTCAGGCCTTTGGTCTGTGAAAGGGGGGAACAAACTCGTGTGCTCCGGCCCTCATCTACTCCTCCAAGGCCGAGGTTATCCCGGGAACAGTCGTGTCCATAGAGCCAAAAACCAGACACCAGCGTGGTGGTGAGTGGGGCTGCAACTTCCCTTCAGTGGGGAGGGGATGCTGGCACTGGAGAGTGACCTCAGCCCCCTTGGGGTATTCAAAATGAACATTCTTCCCTGGGAGGCTGGGGAGGGGCTGGGATGGGATTCCCAGAGGAGCTGTGGCTGCCTGGAAGTGTCCAAGCCAGGCTGGATGGAGCTTGGAGCAGCCCAGGACAGTGGAAGGTGTCCCTGCCATGGAACTGATGGGCTTCAGGATCCCTTCCAGTCCAACCCATTCCATGAAAACAAGGCTCCAAGCCCAGCTGCACAAATTGATGAACCCAAATTATGGGATGCCAGGGACAGCCGGGATTCCCTCCCAGCACGGGTCAGGATAACCGAGCTGTTCTCCACAGGGGAGCCGGTGAAGCTCTACGAGGTCACCTACAACACGTCCTCGGGGCTCACAGGGGACACCTACGACATCGTCGTCATCGCGGCGCCACTGGGCCGCAAGATGGCCGACATCGCCTTCCGCAACTTCGACCCTCCCATCCGGAATTCCCAAATCCCTACCACCAGACCGTCACCACCTTGGTGCACGGGCGCTTGAACACCTCCTTCTTTGGCTACCAGGACCCCCAGGATTTTCACCTTGGGGCCATTTTCACCACGGACAACCCCAAACTGTTCATCAACAGCCTGGGTGTGGTGTCCCCCGTGGGTGACCCGGGCACGGGCGGGAAGCTGCTGCTGCCCTCGGCCGTCTGGAAGGTGTTTTCCAATGAGGAGCTCAGCAAGGAGCAGCTCAATCTGCTCTTCTCCTCCTACGACTCAGTGAAGGTGAAGCCGTGGCTGGCGTATCCCCGGTACAGCGCTCCCGAGAAGTTCCCTCCCATCGTCCTGCACGAGCAGCTCTACTACCTGAACGGGCTGGAGCGCGCCGCCAGCGCCATGGAGATGAGCGCCATCGCCGCCCGCAACGCCGCCCTGCTCGCCTTCCACCGCTGGCACGGCCACAGCGCCAGCGTCGACCAGGAGGACCTGCACGAGAGGCTCAAAACGGAGCTCTGACACCCCCAGGGCTTAATTAGCACTAATGAACTCTGTGCTGCGCCCCTCCAAGGAGGTGTTTCGTAGGATCATGAGATCCTTATGATTGGAGGGTCTTCAAGATCACCATGACCTTCAAGATCTTCAAGAACATCAAGACCTTCAAGATGCCATAATTAACACTAATGAACTCCATACTTCGTTCCTCCAAGGAGGTGTTTCATAGGATCCTGGGATCCTTAAGTTTGGAAGAGCTTCAAAACCATCAAGATACTGCAATTAACTCTAATGAACTTTGCCCCTCCAAGGAGGTGTTTCATAGGATCCTGGGATCCTTTAGATTGGAAGATCTTCAAGACCATCAAGATCTTGAAAAACGTCAAGACCTTCAAGATCATCAAGATGCTGTAATAAACTCTAATGAACTCCACAGTTCACCCCTCCAAGGAGGAGTTTCATAGGATCAGGGAATCCTTAAGGTTGGATGAGTTTCAAGAAGATCAAGACCCTCAGGTTCATCAAAACCTTCAAGACCTTCTAGATCGTCAAGACCCTCAAGTCCAACCATCAGCCCGCGTTCACCGTTAACAATCTCAAGTGGCACGTCCGTATGTTTTTTGGAGACTTTCAGGGATTCTGACTCTACCACAACCTAGGCTGGACAGCCCTTCCTTCCATGACAAAATTTGTTCCCAATATCTCATCTTGATGTTCTCCAGTGTCACCTGGAAGCTGTTTGGCCAGCTCAGGAGGGAGCAAGAGCAGTGAAGCGTTCTCGAGTAAGCCAGGATATTTTCCTCACACAAATTCCTGAGTTTTCCTCAAACTCCTTGATTTATCCCTGTCTGAGATTAGGGAATTCATTAGAAGTGCCATTTTGACCCCAAAAGTGCCCTCCAGGTGGGAATATCAACTCCCAGGCTGTCCATCCCTCTGCCCCAACTTTTCCTGCCAAAGAAAAATCCCTCAGGTGGAAAATGGGGTGGTGGGAGCTGCTAAAATGGGTGGGAAAGAGGAAAAACCACCAATATCCATCACTGTGTTCAGGTATGAAGGAGTTAATAAAGAATTTCAAAATGTCCATGTTTTGAAGGAGAAAAGCACCAAAAATAGCACAAATTTAACACCCACTTCCATAAATGAAAAAGTTTTCCCAGGGTTGGAGCGGCATTAACACCCAGCTGCCAAAAACTGATGTGAGAAAGGCTTGACTTAGGTCAACCATTACAAAATTGATTTAATAACAAAACCAAAATAATTATTCACTCGTGGGTGGCATCGTGGACAAGGGAATGGAACCGGTGGGTGGGGATTTGGGCTTTTCCAGGGGTTTATACTCGTTCCAAAGCTTCCAGCATGATGATGCTGTTCCCTCGGATCACCTGCAAGGGGGAAGGTGAGAGCTGTGACCTCTGATCGAAGGTAATGGCTTGTTTCAGGTTGTTTCCCCAAAAATCTCTGAAAATTTGGCTGCAATTCCCCCACAAGAATGAAACCAGACTGATTTCCCAGCTGACACATCCCATTCCTGTTCCTCACCAAACTTCCTGCTCATTCCACACTCAGTTCCAGCAGTGCTCCCAGTGCCCTCACCACCCTGCTCCCAATGCTCCCAGTACTCCCAGTGCCCTCACCACCCTGCTCCCAATGCTCCCAGTGCCCTCAGCACCCTGCTCCCAGTGCCCTCAGCACCCTGCTCCCAGTGCCTGCTGTGCCCTCAGCACCTCATTCCCAGTGCTTTCAGTGCCCACAGTGCCCTCAGCACCCCACTCCCAGTGCTCCCAGTGCTCTCACCGCCCTGCTCCCAGTATTCCCAGTGCTCCCAGTGCCCTCAACACCCCGAACCCAGTGCTCCCAGTGCCTGCTGTGCCCTCAGCACCCACTGCTCCCAGCGCCCACAGTGCACTCACCACCCCTGCTCCCACTGCTCCCAGTACTCCCAGTGCCCTCACCACCCTGCTCTCAGTATTCCCAGTGCTCCCAGTACCCTCACCACTCTGCCCCCAGTGCCCTCACCACCATGCCGATGTTGTTCTGCTGCCCTCCCGCCGCCATCTCCACGCACTCGTCGATCACCAGGTTCATGAAGGGGTCGAAGCCCCGCAGGATGCCCTGCACGTGCCGGCCGCCGTTCAGCTTCACTGCGGGAACCCGGGGGTTAAAGGGGGAAGAGTTCCCAAAACGGGGGAGTTCCCAAAACGGGAGAGTTTGCCCCCAAACCGGCAGCTTGGAATGAGCGGGACATGCAGCGGGGTGAATGGGAAGGACTGAGCACAACCCATAATGGGATAAGGGGAAAAGAGAGAATTTTCAACTCACGTTATATTTAAATTAATGAATTATGAATTAATGAATGAATTAGAATTTTAACAAATGAGCTGCAAGGCATGAAATCAATCCGGGATGTTGCAGGGGGCAGACCTGAGCACCAGCCCCAGCAGCCGGGACCCCCTCCCTGGGCTCTGTGAGGGGCGGGCGGGGGTCCCCAAAACCGGGCACTGTTGGGGGGAGGGCGGGGGTCCCCAGGCACCGTGAGGGGATCAGGGCGGGTGGGGGTCCCAGGGCAGGGGATGGGGATGGGATCAGTTCCAGAACTCACACGACAGCTTCTTGTCCATGAACCTGCAACGAGAAGGCACCGGGTGAGCACCGGCGGGTGGGGACGGGGCAAGAGCCCCCCGCCATTATCCCCTCACGAACCGGTCCCGCCATTATCCCCTCACGAACCGCCCCCCCCGCCGCCATTGCACCGGGGCACCGGCCAGCGGCGGCCCGCGCCGTTCCGGTGCCCGCTTCCCCCCACGCCGTGCCCGGCTCCCCTCGCCCCCCGGTGCGGCCCCGGCCCCTCCGGACGCACTTTTTCAGCTCGGGCGGGTGCGCTTTGCTCATGGCGCCCGCAGCCCCCGGCCCGTCTCTGCCGCGCTGCCGCGCTCTGACCTCAGCGCGCCGTGCGTCTCTCCGCGCCAGCCAATGCGGCGCTCGGCGCGCTACCGCACTCACCCGAGTAGCGGCGCAGCCGGGGGAAGGCAGCGGGGCGGGAATGGGGGAAAGCGGCGGGCGGTGAGGGGAGTGCGCGGCTACACGGGGAGGTACGGCGGCATGGCCCCCGCCGTGCGCGGTCTGTGCGCGTGTTTTGTGTGAGTCTACCTTTGTACATGTGTGTCCACATGTGCACACGTGTGCGTGTGATATGTTCACATGTGCGCGGGGTGTTGGGCATTTCATCCTCCATGGCGTTGTTGCCGCCCTCCCCGGCTGTTCCCGCTCGCCGGGGCGGCCCCGTGAGCCCTGGGCAGCCCGAGCGACGCCGGCTCCTCGCAAGATGGCGGCGGGCGGGCGGGCTGAGGGGCCGGGGGGGCGGCAAAATTAAAGTAATGGACTTAAACTGAAGTAATTAAAAGTAAATAAAGTAAAAGAAAGGACTTTGGAATTCAGGATAAAATAACGGATTTTGTAATTCAGGATAACAGACTTCAGAGGGACACAAAAGGTCCGTGCGCCCCCGGGAATCGAACCCGGGTCCCGCTCCCGGTCCGCCCATCGCCCTCTGCCCTTCCCCTCCGCCATGCCGGGCCTCCGCCGCCTCCTGCTGCTGCTGCTGCTGCTGCTCGCCGGGCTCTGCCCGCCCGCCCTCAGCCTCCGCCATGGCCCCTCCAAGATCGGTGCGAACGGGGACACAGCGGGCCATGGCCGCGGCCTCAGGGGAGGCGGTTGTGTGAGGGAGGGCGGTTGTGAGGGACGGGGACTCGGGGAGGGATATGTGAGGGGAAAGCTCAGGGGGAGCTCTTAAGGAGATCTGGCAGAGGCGGTGTCGCTTGAAGGGATGAGGGGATCTGTGAGGAGCAGGGGGTGCCACTGGGATCATTTGGGGGGAACCGTGAGGATAAGGGAGAATTCTTTAAGGGACATTGAAGGGATCTGTCATGGGAGGCCCTGAAGGGATCTGGGTGGGTCAGGGAGTAATGGGGCATGGGGGTGTCCCTTGAGGGGTCTGAAGTGGGGCGACCCGTGAGGGATCTCTGAGGGTCACCGGGGTGTGAGGGGGATCCTTTGAGAGGATCTCTGAGGAAGGTGCAATGGGGGGGACCCCTCAAGGTCCTTGAAGGTCAAGAGGGGTTTGTGAGGGGACCTTCAAGGGGCAGGGGATATGAGGGGGGTCTCTTGAGGGGTCTGTGAGGGAATTCCCCAGAGGGGATCTGTGCTGCAGGAGTCCGTGAGGGGTTTTTGAGGGTTCCCTTGAAGGGATCGGGGTGGGGGAACTGTGGGGGGTCTGTGAGAGGTTCCCGTGACCGGATCTGTCCTGCAGGAGGCCATGAGGGATCAGTGAGGGGTTCCCTTGAGGGGATCTGTGGTGCAGGGGCCCATGAGGGGTCTGTGAGGGGGGTGTGTGAGGTGGGGTTCATGGGGCTGTGAAGGTGACCGGGCCCCCTTCTCCCAGCCGTGGTGGGCGGCGGGATCGGCGGCTCGGCCGCCGCGTATTTCCTGCGGCAGAAGTTCGGCCGCGGCGTGCAGCTGCACGTGCTGGAGAAGGCAGCGCTGGGCGGCCGCCTGGACACGCTGGACGTGGAGGGGGCCAGCTACGAGGCAGGGGGGTCCGTGATCCACCCCCTCAACCTGCACATGAAGCATTTTGTCCAGGAGCTGGGTGAGCATGGACACCCCACCTTGGTGTTTCCCAGTCCCAAAATTGTCCCTCAGACCCAAAATGATCCCCCTGGGGTGCTCTGGGTCCCACTCTGCTGGGGGGACATCCCCTTGGTAGCCCCCCTCATCCATCTCCAGTAGCCCCCATATACTTCCCCAGCAGCCACCCATATCCTTCTCCAATAGCCTGCCCTTCTTTTTCCAATATTCCCCCCTTATCTCTCCCCAATAGTTCCAATCCTTTTCCCAATATTCCCCCCATATAGCTCCCTAGTAATTACCTTTGTCCAATATCCCTCCCACACAGGTCATTTTCCTTCCCGAGTAGCCCCCCATCACCTCTCCCATGCCCCACTACAGATAAAGGAAACCCACATCCCAAAAGGAATGGTCTGACCCCTCCCCACAGGTGACCCCCTTATGGCATCATAAAGGTCTAAAAATCACCTCCAATCACTCCCTGGCTTGTGATCAAGGGCTAATTCCTCTTTCCACTCTTTGGCACTCCAATCTTCAATCACTCACCCTCATCAGCATGAAGCCAGGTTATCTGAGGATAACTGAGGTGGAATAGCTCTGCCTTTCCCTAAATTACCTTTTTCTGTCCTTTTCCCAAAGGCCTTTCAGCCAACACACTCCAGGGCAGCCCCTCAGGCGTTTACAACGGGGAGGAATTTGTGTTTGAGGAGAGCAGCTGGTCCTTCATCAACCGCCCCAAGCTGCTGTGGCACTACGGCCTCAACCCCCTGCGCATGTCCATGTGGGTGGAGGACATCCTGGACAAGTTCATGAGGTGGGCTGGGCTCCTGAGGGGGAAAAACTGGGAGAGGACCTTAAGGACACCTCATTCCATGGACAGGGACACCTTCCTCTATCCCACATGGTTCCAAGCTCCATCCAGCCTGGCCTTAGACACTTTCAGGGATGGTGCAGCCACTCCACCCTCCTAAAAATGCCCAATATGGAGCCTGAAGCTGCCCTCTTGAGCCTCCAGGCCCTTGTCCTGCAGTCCCACAAAGCCACCCCGTGAGATCCCCGCGGCTGCCCGGCCCAGAGCTCCCTGACAGGGCCAATTGCTGTGTGCGCTGCCAGGATCTACCGGTACCAGATGCACGACTACGCCTTCAGCAGCAACGAGCGCCTGCTGCACGCCCTGGGAGGCGACGACTTCACGCGGCTGCTCAACCAGAGCATCGACGAGGCCATGCAGAAAGCGGGCTTCTCCCAGAAATTCATCAACCAGGTGGTGTGTCCCACCATGAGGTTTGCTTATGGCCAAGGGGCCAGCGTCAATGGCTTTGTAGGTGAGTGTTTGGAGGGAGCCTCCCGTCCTGGGTGTTGGGTTCCTGCTCCTGGGCTCCAAGCTCTGTTAATCTCCCCAGTTTTGCAGTTTGTTTTTCCAGTGTTTTGACAGAGGTGGTTTCCTTGCAGGTGCTCTCCTTGTGGGCTGGCTGCAGTCAGGCCTTTGGTCTGTGAAAGGGGGGAACAAACTCGTGTGCTCCGGCCTCATCTACTCCTCCAAGGCCGAGGTTATCCCGGGAACAGTCGTGTCCATAGAGCCAAAAACCAGACACCAGCGTGGTGGTGAGTGGGGCTGCACTTCCCTTCAGTGGGGAGGGGATGCTGGCACTGGAGAGCAATCTGGGCCCCTTGGAGCATTTCAAAATGAACATTCCTCCCTTGGAGGCTGGGGAGGGGCTGGGATGGGATTCCCAGAGGAGCTGTGGCTGCCTGGAAGTGTCCAAGGCCAGGCTGGATGGAGCTTGGAGCAAGCTGGGATTGAGGAAGGTGTCCCTGCCATGGAACTGGATGGGCTTTAGGATCCCTTCCAGTCCAACCCATTCCATGAAAAACAGGGCTCCAAGCCCAGCTGCACAAATTGATGAACCTGAATGTTGGTGGCATTTCGGGATGCCAGGGACAGCCGGGATTCCCTCCCAGCACGGGTCAGGATAACCGAGCTGTTCTCCACAGGGGAGCCGGTGAAGCTCTACGAGGTCACCTACAACACGTCCTCGGGGCTCACAGGGGACACCTACGACATCGTCGTCATCGCGGCGCCGCTGGGCCGCAAGATGGCCGACATCGCCTTCCGCAACTTCGACCCTCCCATCCCGGAATTCCCAAATCCCTTCCAGCAGATCTTCACCACTTTGGTGCACGGGCGCTTGAACACCTCCTTCTTTGGCTACCAGGACCCCCAGGATTTTCACCTTGGCGCCATTTTCACCACGGACAACCCCAAACTGTTCATCAACAGCCTGAACCTGGAGCCCCCCGTGGGTGACCCGGGAACGGGCGGGAAGCTGCCGCTGCCCTCGGCCGTCTGGAAGGTGTTTTCCAATGAGGAGCTCAGCAAGGAGCAGCTCAATCTGCTCTTCTCCTCCTACGACTCGGTGAAGGTGAAGCCGTGGCTGGCGTATCCCCGGTACAGCGCTCCCGAGAAGTTCCCTCCCATCGTCCTGCACGAGCAGCTCTACTACCTGAACGGGCTGGAGCGCGCCGCCAGCGCCATGGAGATGAGCGCCATCGCCGCCCGCAACGCCGCCCTGCTCGCCTTCCACCGCTGGCACGGCCACAGCGCCAGCGTCGACCAGGAGGACCTGCACGAGAGGCTCAAAACGGAGCTCTGACACCCCCAGGGCTTAATTAGCACTAATGAACTCTGTGCTGCGCCCCTACAAGGAGGTGTTTCGTAGGATCATGAGATCCTTATGATTGGAGGGTCTGTAAGATCATCAAGACCTTCAAGAACATCAAGACCTTCAAGAACATCAAGACCTTCAAGATGCCATAATTAACACTAATGAACTCCATACTTTGCCCCTCCAAGGAGGTGTTTCATAGGATCACAGGATTCATACAGTTGGAAGGTCTTCAAGATCATCATGACCTTCAAGACACCGTAATTAACACTAATGAACTCCATACTTCGTCCCTCCAAGGAGGCGTTTCATAGGATCAGGGGATCATTAAGGCTGGACGAGTTTCAAGAACTTCAAGAACATCAAAACCTACAAGACCTTCGGGGTCTCCAAGATCATCAAAACTTTCAAGGCCATTAGGATCTTCAAGACCCTCAAGAACATCAAGACCTTCAAGATCATCAGGACTCTCAAAGTTTTTAGGACCGTCAAGTCCAACCATCAGCCCAACCGTGTTCACCATTAACGATCTCCTCAAGTGCCGCGTCCATGCGTTGTTGGGACATTTCCAAGGGTTGATGTGACTGGCACAATCTAGGCTGGACAACCCTTCCTCCCATGACAAAATTCTTCCCAATATCTCATCTTGACACCCCCTGGTGCCACCTGGAAGCTGTTTGGCCACCTCAGGAGGGAGCAGGAGCAGTGAAGTGTTCCCGAGTAAGCCGGGATATTTTCCTCATGCAAATTCCTGAGTTTTCCTCAAACTCCTTGATTTATCCCGTGAAATCCCCTTGATTTAGCCCTGTCTGAGATTAGGGAATTCATTAAAAGTGCCATATTGACCCCAAAAGTGCCCTCCAGGTGAGAATATCGACTCCCTGGCTGTCCATCCCTCTGCCCCAACTTTTCCTGCCAATGAATTATTCCTCAGGGGGGGAATGATGTGCTGGGAGCTGCCAAAATGGGTGGGAAAGAGGAAAAACCACCAATATCCATTGCTGCATTGAGGTATGAAGCTAATAAAGAATTTAACAGCCTGAGCATTTTTTAAGGAGGAAAACCACCTAAAATAGCACAAATTTAACATTCATGTCAATAAATTAAAGTTTTCCATGAGTTTTCCCAGGATTGGAAGTGGAATTAACACCCAGCTGCCAAAAACTGATGTGAGAAAGGCTTGACTTAGGTCAACCATTACAAAACTGATTTAATAACAAAACCAAATAATTGTACACTCATGAGCAGAGTCTTGGACAAGGGAATGGAACCGGTGGGTGGGGATTTGGGGTTTTCCAGGGGTTTATACTCATTCCAAAGCTTCCAGCATGATGATGCTGTTCCCTATGAGGGGGAAGGTGAGAAGCACCCAAAGCTCTGCTGAATTCCCATTCCTGTCCCTTACCAAACTCCCCGCTCGTTCCACACACGCGGCTCCACCAGTGCTCCCAGTGCCCTCAGCACCCCGTTCCCAGTACTCCCAGTGCTCCCAGTGCCCTCAGCACCCCGCCGATGTTGTTCCGTTGCCCGCCCCGACGCCATCTCCAGCACTCGTCGATGACCGTGGGGGTCCCCGGGCATCGTGAGGGGATCAGGGCGGGCGGGGGTCCCAGGGCAGGGGATGGGGATGGGATCAGTTCCAGAACTCACACGACAGCTTCTTGTCCATGAACCTGCAACGAGAAGGCACCGGGTGAGCACCGGCGGGTAGGGACGGGGCAACATCCCCCCGCCATTATCCCCTCACGAACCGGCCCCGCCATTATCCCCTCACGAACCGCCCCCCCCCCCGCCGCCATTGCACCGGGGCACCGGCCAGCGGCGGCCCGCGCCGTTCCGGTGCCCGCTTCCCCCCACGCCGTGCCCGGCTCCCCTCGCCCCCCGGTGCGGCCCCGGCCCCTCCGGACGCACTTTTTCAGCTCGGGCGGGTGCGCTTTGCTCATGGCGCCCGCAGCCCCCGGCCCGTCTCTGCCGCGCTGCCAATGGCGGCGCTCGGCGCGCTACCGCACTCACCCGAGTAGCGGCGCAGCCGGGGGAAGGCAGCGGGGCGGGAAGGGGGGGGAGCAGAGGGCGGTGAGGGGAGTGCGCGGCTACACGGGGAGGTACGGCGGCATGGCCCCCGCCGTGCGCGGCGCGAACGGGCACGCGGTGTGCGCGTGTCCAGGTGTGCACACCTGTGTGAATGTGTGTGTGTGTGTGCACAGGGTCACACGTGTGTGTGTGTGTGTGTGTGTGTGTGTGTGTGTGTGTGCCACTGTTCCCAAGCATCACCCCCCAATACCCCCCCCTTAACTGCAGTGTCCCCTCAGCACCCACCCAATCACCCCCAGTTCCCCTCCGTCACCCTCTATGGCCCACCCCATCATCCCCAGTGTCCCCCAGTTCCCCCTATTCTCCCTCATCACCCCCAGTGCCCCCCATCACCCCCAGTGCCCCCCAGTTCCCCCAGCAGCACCCGCGCTTGGTGGGAGGTGCCACCTTTAATGAGTGTGCGCTGCGGGGCTGTCCCCGGGCTGTCCCGGGGCTGTCCCCGCTGTCACTGCTGGATGTTGGCCAGCCCGTCCCGCATCTTCTTGGCCATGGCGGGCACGAGGCGCAGGTGCTGCTCCCCGCAGGTGGCCAGGCAGGCGTCCAGCTGGCCCCGCACGCGCGGCTCCGAGCCCCCCGAGTCCAGAGCGTCCTTGGCCTGGTCCGAGCACTGCAGCGAGCAGCGGCTCAGCCGGTCCTGGGGACAGCGAGATCAGCAGGGGGACACTGGGGGTCAGCACAGGACTGGGGGGGGGGTCAGGGGATGGACTGGGGGTGGGGGACACAAGAGGTGTGTGTGGGGGGGTACAGGGAGTTGGGGCTCACATCCTGCCCAGGGTCCTGCTGCTGTCCCCAGGTGTCCCTGGGGGTCCCAGAGCTGTCCCAGGGGGTCCTATTGATGCCCCCAGGGGTCCCAGCGCTGTCCCCAGGGGTTCCAGGAGTGGCCTTGGTGCTGTCCCAGGCGTCCCAGGGAGTCCCAGTGCTGTGCCTGGGGGTCTCAGGGGGATCCCAGTGCTGTCCCCAGGGGTCCCAGTGCTGTCCTGGTGCTGTCCCAGGAGTCCCAGGGAGTCCCAGTGCTGTGTCTGGGGGTCCTGGGGGGATCCTGGTGCTGTCCCCAGGGAGTCCCAGTGCTGTCCCAGGGGTCCCAGTGCTGTCCCCAGGGGGTCCCCAATGCTGTCTCCGGGGGTCCTGGTGCCCCCTCCTCACCTGGAAGTGCTCGAGCTCGGCGGTGACGATGGCCTGGGCGCGGGCCAGGGGCGCGTGGCAGCGCTCGATGCAGCGCTGCACCTCCTGCATGGAGGCGGCGGCGTCCTCGCAGCACCGCGCGCTGCAGCGGAACATGGCGCCCTGGGGACACGGGGACACGGGGTTAACGGGGGACACGGGGTACCCTGGGGACACGGGGACACGGGGTTAATGGGGCACACCCTGGGGACGTGACGGGGAGGGAGGGTCAGCCTGGGGGACATGGTGGGCCTGACAGTGGGGGACACCCCCAGGTGTGGGAGGACACTCTGGGGGACACTCCCAGGGCACAGCGGGGAACAGGGGACAGTGGGGACTTTCTGGGGGACATGGTAGAGAAGGGTCACCCTCAGGGCCATGGAGGAAAGCAGGGTTCAGTCTAGGGGGCAATGGGGTCAGTTTGGGGGTCCCATCCCTTGGTGGAAGCAGCCGGGGTGTGCCCTAAGCATGGGAGGCACAGGATGTGTTGGGGGGCAGTTTGGGGGTGTATTTAGGGGGCACAGGGAATGTGTGAGGGGTACAGGAGATGCACTCGGGGGGCACAGGGTGCATTTAGGAGACATAGAAAATATTGGGGGGGGGGGGCACAGGGGATGACCTGGAGATCACAGTGAATCGAGGGGAAGGGGTCTCAGTGAATTGAGGGAGGGTCTCAGGGTGTGTATGGAGGGGTCACAGTGAATTGGGGGGGTCACAATGAATTGGGGTCGTTTCAGGGTGTGTGGGGGGGGTTCACAGTGAATTGAGGGAGTCTCAGTGTGTATGGGGGAGGTCTCAGTGAATTGGGGGGGTCACAGTGATTTGGGGGGGGTCTCAGGGTGTGTATGGGGGGTTCACAGTGAATTGAGGGAGTCTCAGTGTATGGGGGGGGGGGTCACAGTGATTGGGGGGGGTTCTCAGGGTGTGTATGGAGGGATCACAGTGATTTGGGGGGGTCACAATGAATTGGGGTCGTTTCAGGGTGTGTGTGGGGGGGTTCACAGTGAATTGAGGGAGTCTCAGTGTGTATGGGGGGGGGGGGGGTCACAGTGATTTGGGGGAGTCTCGGGGCCGGTCCCGGGGCACCCACGTGTGTCTGTGTGTGGCTGTGGGTGCCCCGGACGCCTCCCTGCCTGTCCCCCCGGTGTCCCCCCGGTGTCCCCGGTACCTGCATGCCGCGGATCTGCTCCCGCTCCAGCCCCTGCACCGCGCTCTCCACCGCGGCCTGCACCCGGCCCTGCGCCGCCTCCGCCATGGGCCCGCTCTAAACCTTAAACCCGCCCTAAACCCGCCCCGATCCGCCCTAAACCCGGCCCTGCACCGCCTCCGCCATGGGCCCGCCTTAAACCTGCCCTCAAACCCGCCCCGAACCACCCTAAACCCGCCCCGATCCACTCGAAACCCGCCCTAAACCCGCCCGGAACCGCCCCGAAACCCACGCGGACCGGCCCAAACTTGAGGGGAACCGTCCCAAACCCTCTCGGAGCCGCCACAAAACCTGAGGGGGATCGCCCCAAACCTGAGGGGAACAGCCCCAAAACCCACGGGAACCACCCCAAAACTGAGGGGAACAGCCCCAAAACCCACGGGAACCACCCCAAACCTGAGGGGAACCGCCCCAAAACCCGCCTTAAAACTGAGAACAGCCCCAAAACCCGTCCCAAGCTCTCCCAAAACCGACGGGAACCGCCCCAAAACCCACGGGGATCGGCCCAAACCTGAGGGGAACCGCCCCAAAATCAACGGGAACCGCCCCAAACCTGAGGGCAACAGCCCCAAAAGCGCCCTGAACCACCCCAAACCTGCCGAGAACCTCCCCAAAACCCGCTGGGAAACCGAAAAGCCCCAAATCGCCCCAAACCTGAGGGAAATTATCCCAAACTGCCCCAAAACTTCGTGCCAAACCTGCCCCAAAACTGTGGAGAATCCCCCCAAAACTGCCAGGAATTGTCCCAAAACCTCCAGGACCAGTCCCAAACTGATGGGAATCACCCCCAAAACACCCTGAACCTACACTGGTACATCAGGACTTAAAAATTTGGGATGAAAATTTGGGAATTTGACGCTGATCCCAAAACTGGGCTTCAAAATTTGGGATAAAATGACGGGAAAATGGGGCTGAGTTCCCATTATCGGGGCATTGGGCTTGAAAATTTGGGATGAAAATTGGGGAATTTGGGGCTCAGCCACCCCTGGGGATATCCCCCCACTCCCAGCTGTGGGATTCAGCATCTCCTTCCCAAATATCCCCCCCAAAAAAACCCCAAACCACGAATTTTCTGGGAAAAAAAATTTGTTTTGACATCACTTAAATAACTCTAACCCAGGTTTTTAGGACGGGGAAAAAAAATAAATAAAAACCCCAAGACCAGGTGATGACAAGAACATCTTTATAGGAATCAAAATTAATTTAAACCAGGCGAAATAAATTAAAACATTAAATATTAACTTTCAGTGCAACATATACAGAAGACATGAGAGTAACCATGACTTTAAAATAAAAAAAAACCCAAAAAAAATCCCAAAACAACCCCAAAAACAACCCCAAAACAGAGGGAAAAGCTCTGGGTTGGTTACTAAGGGGGAATTAAGGCTGTGCCTCCAGCCCGAGGAGGTTTCCTGGGATTTAAATTCATTTATTATTAATAAAAAGCTGGGATTTGTCCCCAAAAATGAGCCGGACTCGGGGTTTGTTTTCTTTTTTCTCCTGTAGAAAAATAAATCCCCATCCTGGCGGGGGTTTGGGCTCAAATCCCAAATATTTGGGTTTGAAAAAATCCCGGGAAAACGACCCAAAAGTCGAGGGAGAACTCGGGGGGAACGGCGGGAAAAGGGGAAAACGCCCCAAAAACGATCCGAAGGGCGGGGAGGGGACGGTCCTGGGGGGGTCCCCGGGTGTCCCCAGGGTGTCCCCAGGTGGTCCCGGGTCTGTCACACACCTGTGGGGACGGGAACGGCAGCGGTTACACACCAGGGTGTCACCTGTCCCCTGTGTCCCCTCACCTGTCCCCTGACCTGTCCCAAGTGACCCTAAGTGTCCCTGGTGTCCCCTCCCCTGTCCCAGGTGTCCCATGGATGTCCCCAGGTGTCCCCTCACCTGTCCCCTATGTCCCCTGTGTCCCCAGGTGTCCCCTCTCCTGTCCCAGGTGTCCCCCATGCCCCCAGATGTCCCTCACCTGTCCCAGGTGTCCCCAGCTATCCCATGGATGTCCCCAGGTGTCCCTCACCTGTCCCAGGTGTCCCCAGCTATCCCATGGATGTCCCCAGGTGTCCCTCACCTGTCCCAGGTGTCCCCAGCTATCCCATGGATGTCCCCAGGTGTCCCTCACCTGTCTCGCTGTGGCAGCAGGCCATGTCCCCCACTCCAGGTGTCCCCTCACCTGTCCCCTATGTCCCCCTCACCTGTCCCAAGTGTCCCCTGTGTCCCAGGTGTCCCATGGATGTCCCCAGGTGTCCCTCAGCTGTCTCGCTGTGGCAGCGGGACGTGTCCCCCCCACCCCAGGTGTCCCTCCCCTGTGCCAGGTGTCCCCTGTGTCCCTCACCTGCCGCTCCCCCCTTGAGCAGCCCCCCCAGTTCCTCCTGTCACCCCCCAGGTGTCCCAGGTGTCCCCACGTGTCCCAGGTGTCCCTGGGTGTCCCATGGATGTCCCCTGTGTCCCCAGGTGTCCCTCACCTGTCTCGCTGTGGCAGCAGGACGCTCCCCCCTTGAGCAGCCCCCCCGGTTTCTCGGGGCCGGCTCCGGGCTCGCGGCACCAGCCGGGACAGGGACAGGGACAAGGACAGGGCCAGCGCTTCCGCAGGCGACAGCAGCTGGGGACAGCAACGGGGACATGGGGACATGGAATGGGGACACAGGAAATGGGAATGGGGACAGGGACATGGGGACACAGGGAATGGGGACAGGGATGGGGACACAGGGACAGAGATGGGGCAGGGAATGGGGATGGGGAATGGGGACAGGGACAGGAATGGGGACAGGGAATGGGGACAGAAATGGGGACAGGGATGGGGACACAGGAAATGGGAATGGGGACACAGGGAATGGGGATGGGGACAGGAATGGGGACAGGGACAGAGATGGGGACAGGGAATGGGGACAGGGATGGGGAATGGGGATGGGGACAGGAATGGGGACAGGGAATGGGGACAGGGACGGGGGACGGGACAGGGATGGGGACACAGGGACAGGGATGGGGACAGGGAATGGGGACACAGGGAATAGGGACAGGGACAGAGATGGGGACAGGGACTGGGGACAAGGAATGAGGATGGGGACACAGGGAATGGGGACAGGGATGGGGACACAGGGACAGGGGACAGGGATGGGGACAGGGAATGGGGATGGGGGACAGGGACTGGGTTGGAGATGGGGTCAGGGACAGGGACAGAGAATGGGGACAGGGTCAGGGATGGGGACAAGGAATGAGGATGGGGACACAGGGAATGGGGACAGGGATGGGGACAGGGAATGGGGACGGGGACAGGAATGGGGACACAGGGACAGACATGGGACAGGGAATGGGGACACAGGGACAGGGATGGGGACAGGGAATGGGGACACAGGGAATAGGGACAGAGATGGGGACAGGGACAGGGGACAGGGATGGGGAATGGGGATGGGGACAGGCATGGGGACACAGGGACAAGGTCGGGGTCCCCTTGTCCCGGGCTGTCCCCAGGGATGCCCCGGTGGCACTCACTGGACCAGGACGCAGACGGTGACGAGCAGGGCCGAGGCCACCACGGCCACCACGAGCAGGGCCGTGATGGTTTGCTTCTTCTGGGTGGCGGCCACCACGGCCAGCAGGTCAGCGTGCTCACAGCGCGTCCCCACGTACCCCGAGTGACACCTGGGGACACACAGGGACACAGAGCAGGTCAGAGTGTCCCCACACACCCCGAGTGACACCTGGGGACACACAGCAGGTCAGAGTGTCCCCACACACCCCGAGTGACACCTGGGGACACAGAGCAGGTCAGAGTGTCCCCACGTACCCCGAGTGACACCTGGGGACACAGAGCAGGTCAGAGTGTCCCCACGTACCCCGAGTGACACCTGGGGGACACACAGGGACACAGAGCAGGTCAGAGTGTCCCCACACACCCCGAGTGACACCTGGGGACACACAGGGCAGGTCAGAGTGTCCCCACACACCCCGAGTGACACCTGGGGACACACAGCAGGTCAGAGTGTCCCCACACACCCCGAGTGACACCTGGGGACACACAGCAGGTCAGAGTGTCCCCACGTACCCCGTGTGACACCTGGGGACACACAGCAGGTCAGAGTGTCCCCACGTACCCCGAGTGACACCTGGGGACACCTGGGGACACACAGCAGGTCAGCCCAGAGTTCTGGGATCCCCAGGACACCAAACCTGGACTTTTGGGATTGCTGAGACACCAAACCCTGAATCTTGGGATCGCTGGGACAACAACCCCGGAGTTGTGGGGTTAGGGGATTTAGGCACTCACACACAGGTGGGTTTCTCCCACAGTTCAGGGTTAGGGGATTTAGGCACTCACAAGTAGTTTTGGGGTTAGAGGATTTAGGCACTCACACACAGGTTTCTCCTGCCCCTGTAATTTTAGGGTTAGGGGATTTAGGCACTCACACACAGGTTTGGGGTTAGGGGATTTAGGCACTCACACGCAGGCGCGTTTCTCCCCCAGTTTTGGGGTCAGGGATTTAGGCACTCACACACAGGTTTTCCTGCCCCCACAGTTTAGGGGTTTCTCAGGGATTTAGGCACTCACACACAGGCTCTCCTGCCCCCATAATTTTAGAGTTAGGGGATTTAGGCACTCACACACAGTTTGTGGTTTAGGGGATTTAGGCACTCACACACAGGTTTGGGGTCAGAGGATTTAGGCACTCACACACAGTTTGGGGTTAGGGGATTTAGGCACTCACACACAGGTTTGGGGTTAGGGGATTGAGGCACTCACACGCAGGCGGGTTTCTCCCCCAGTTTTGGGGTTAGGGGATTTTGTGGTTAGGGGATTTAGGCACTCACACACAGTTTGTGGTTTAGGGGATTTAGGCACTCACACACAGGTTTGGGGTTAGGGGATTTTGTGGTTAGGGGATTTAGGCACTCACACACAGTTTGTGGTTTAGGGGATTCAGGCACTCACACACAGGCAGGTTTCTCCTCCAGTTTGGGGTTAGGGGATTTTGGGGTTAGGGGATTGAGGCACTCACACGCAGGTTTGTGGTTAGGGGATTGAGGCACTCACACGCAGGCGGGTTTCTCCCCCAGTTTGGGGTTAGGGGATTTTGGGTTTAGGGGATTGAGGCACTCACACGCAGGCGGGTTTCTCCTCCTGCACCAGGAAGCGGCAGGTGCCGTGGAAGCAGAACTGCCGGTGCGAGTCGGGGCACTCGTTGAAGTGCGACCTCACTGCCGCCGCCACCGGGGCTGGGGGGAGAAAATGAGGAGAAAAAAAGGGGATTTTGGGAAAAATCCCAAAAAAAACCACAGGGGAGCAACCCCTGCCCTACAGCCCCTGGGATGGGTTGGGAAAAGGGACACAGCGCTTGGGCTCCTTTCCACCCCAAAGGAGATTTCCCAGCCCAAAAGATTTCCCACCCCAAAAGGAGATGTCCGATCCTAAAAAGGAGAGTTCCCATCCCAAAAGTGAGTTTTTTTCCACCCCAAAAGGTGATTTCCCGCCCCAAAATGAGTTTTTCCCATCCTAAAAGGAGTTTTTCCCATCCCCAAAAGAAGATTTCCCACCCCTAAAGGAGTTTTTTCCACCCCAAAAGATTTCCCATCCCAAAAGGAGACATCCCATCCCCAAAAGAAGATTTCCCGCCCCAAAAGATTTCCCAGCCCCAAAAGGAGGTTTCCCATTTCCCATCCCAGAAGGAGTTTTTTCCACCCCAAAAGGGAGATTTCCCACCCCAAGAGATTTTCCGTCCCAAAAGGAAATTTTCCACCAAAAGGAGATTTCCCATCCCAAAAGGAGTTTTTTCTGCCCCAAAAGGGAGATTTTCTCCATCCCAAAAGGAGATGTCCCAGCCCCAAAACCAGTTTTTCCCACCCCAAAAGGAGATTTCCCATCCCAAAAGGAGCTTTTCCCATCCCAAAAGGAGATTTTCCCCATCCCAAAAAGAGTTTTTTCCAACCCCAAAAGCAGATTTCCCACCCCAAGATCTTTTTCCCACCCCAAAAGGAGTTTTTCCCACCCCAAAAGGAGTTTTTTCCCACCCCAAAAGGGAGATGCCGCATCCCAAAAGATTTTCCACTCCAGAAGGAGATTTCCCATCCCAAAGGGATTTTTTCCCATCCCAAAAGGGATTTTTTGCAAACCCAAAAGGGATTTTTCCCACCCCAAAAGGAGATTCCCCATCCCAAGGGCGAGCAGAGCTGCTTTAGGGTTTACTCTGGGATCTCTGCGCAGCCACCCCAAAGATCCCAGCTGGCTCCTGCCTCAATAATCCCTCAGGAATTTCCTAAAGAGCTCAGAAGGGAGCAGGAGGAGGAGGAGGAGGGAGGAGGAGGAGGGAGCCCAGCCCCGCTCCTGTTTCCCATTAAACCCCAGCAAACCCCCTGGTTTGAATTATCCCCGGGAGGGAATTTTCCTGCCGGGATCCTTTGGGGTCCGGGGCACTTCCGAGCCACCCCCCGGCTCCAGGGCCGGGATTACGGCAGCCCCAGAGCGGGGCTGGATCAAAGTCTGGGATGTGGGATGGGACTGGGGGTGTCCCCGTGTCCCCAGGGCTGGAAGAAATGCCACCTTGGGGTGTCCCCGTGTCCCCAGGGCTGGGAAAAAGCCACCTTGGGGTGTCCCCGTGTCCCCAAAGCTGGGAAAAGCCACCTTGGGGTGTCCCTGTTGTCCTCAGAGCTGGGAAAAGCCAACTTGGGGTTGTCCCCTGTGTCCCCAGCTCTGAGGAGGTTTGGGGTGGCTGGGATTGGGATGCCCCCCATGTCCCCAATACTGGGAAGGGCCACCTTGGGGTGTCCCCGTGTCCCCCAGGGCTGGGAAAAGCCACTCTGGGAGTCCCCATGTCCCCAATATTGGGAAAAGCCACCTTGGGGTGTCCCCGTGTCCCCAACACTGAGAAAAGCCACTCTGGGGTGTCCCCATGTCCCCAAAGCTGGGAAAAGCCACCTTGGGGTGTCCCCGTGTCCCCAACACTGGGAAGAGCCACCATGGGGTGTCCCCATGTCCCCAAAGCTGGGAAAAGCCACCTTGGGGTGTCCCCAGGGGTGGGAAAAGCACCTTGGGGTGTCCCTGTGTCCCCAGCTCTGAGGAGGTTTGGGGTGGCTGGGATTGGGATGTCCCCATGTCCCCAGAGCTGGGGAAGGGCCACCTTGGGGTGTCCCCATGTCCCCCAATACTGGGAAGGGCCACCTTGGGGTGTCACAATGTCCCCAACGCTGGGAAAAGCCACCCTGGGGGTTCCCCACGTCCCCAATACTGGGAAGGGCCACCTTGGGGTGTCACCATGTCCCCAATATTGGGAAAAGCCACCTTGGGGATGTCCCCGTGTCCCCAGGGGTGGGAAAAGCCACCTTGGGATGTCCCTGTGTCCCCAGTTCTGGAAGAGGCACCTTGGGGTGTCACAATGTCCCCCAACGCTGGGAAGAGCCACCCAGGGATGTCCCTGTGTCCCCAGGGCTGGGGAAGGGCCACCTTGGGGTGTCCCTGTGTCCCCAGAGCTGAGGAGGTTTTGGGGTGGCTGGGATTGGGATGTCCCCGTGTCCCCAGGGCTGGGAAAAGCCACCTTGGGGTGTCCCTGTGTCCCAGCTCTGAGGAGGTTTTTAGGAGTTCTTCTGGAAACCCTTTCCTTGTAGGGTGAAACAATTTATTTTGGGGCCAAAACTTTTCCTTTTGGGGCCAGAAACCCTTTTTTGGGGGGTGCTGAAAGTTCTTCCTTTTAGGGCCAGAAACTCTTTTTTTGGGGGGGGACTGGAAACCCTTTCCTTGTAGGGAAACCCTTTCTTTTGGGGCCAAAACCTTTCCTTTTGGGGCTGGAAATCTTTTCATTATGGGGTTGGGAATCCTTTGTTTTTTGGGGCCAGAAACCCTTGTTTGGGGCTGGAAACTTCGTAGGAAAACCTTTTCTTTTGGGGACCAGAAACCCCTTTTTTGGGGGCAGGAAACCATTCCAGGGTTTCCCCCTCAGAGATCAGGCCCAGGATCCCACCCAGGCCCCCAGAACCCCATAAAGAAGAGGGGTGGGACACCAAAAAACCCCAAAATTCCCCAAATTCCCGCTGGGCACTCACCGCTCCGGCCGGCCGTGCTGTTGTCCAGCGCGTGGCACGCGGCCAGCAGGACACCTGGGGAGGGACAATGGGGTCAGCCACGCCCCCGACCCCAAAAAACCCCACAAAAAACCCCCCAGGGGGGGATTTAGGGTCGGCAAAACCGCCCCCGAGATTCTGAAGGAAAACGCAGGAATTTAAAGGAAATTTTTAAGGGAAAATCTCAAGGTTTTGAAGGAGACATCTCCAAGGTTTTGAAGGAGACATCTCTGAGGTTTTGAGGAGACATCTCCGAGGTTTTGAGGGAGACATCTCCGAGGTTTTTGAGGGAGAAATCGCCAAAGTTTTTAGGGAGAAATCGCCGAGGTTTCGAGGGAGAAAATCGCCGAGGTTTCGAAGGAGAAATCTCCGAGGTTGCGAGGGAGAAATCTCCGAGGTTTTGAAGGAGAAATCTCCGAGGTTTTTAGGGAGAAATCTCCGAGGCTTCGAAGGAGAAATCTCCGAGGCTTCGAAGGAGAAATCCCCGAGATTTCTAAGGAGAAATCTCCAAGATTTTGAAGGAAAAGTCTCCAAGGTTTTGAAGGAGAAATCTCCAAGGCTTTGAAGGAGAAATCTCCGAGGTTTCGAGGGAGAAATCTCCAAGGTTTCGAAGGAGAAATCACCAAGGGTTTTAGGGAGAAATCTCCAAGGTTTTTAAGGCAAATCTGGTTCTGGGTGGGCATTGGGTGGGCATCCATCCCTTGGCATTCCACTTATGGATGGGCATCCATCCCCCCCTTGGCATTCCAGTTCTGGGTGGGCATCCAACCCCTGGGCATTCCAGTGGGATCAGTGGGCATCCATCCATGTGGGCATCCATCCCCTGGGCACTCCAGGTCTGAGTGGGCATCCGGGTTCTGAGTGTTCATCTCCTGGGCATTCCGGTCCTGAGTGGGCATCCATTCCAGTGGGCATTCTGGTTTTGGGTAGGCATCCGTCCCTTGCATTCCAGTGGGATCAGTGGGCATCCATCCCCCTTGGCATTCCAATTCTGAGTGGGCATCCATCCCTGTGGATGTCCATCCCCTGGGCATTTGGGGGGCATCCATATCCTTGGCATTTGGGTTCCAAGTGGGCATCCATCCCTTGGCATTGGGATTCCAAGTGGGCATCCATCCCCTGGCATTGGGGTTCCAAGTGGGCATCCATCCCTGTGAATGTCCATCCCCTGGGCATTCGGGGGGCATCCATCCCCTTGGCATTGGGTTTCCAAGAGGCATCCTTCCCCTGGGCATTTGGGGGGCATCCATCCCTCGACATTTGGGTTCCAAGTGGGCATCCATGTCTTGGCATTGGGGTTCCAAGTGGGCATCCATCCCCTGGGCATTGGGGTTCCAAGTAGGCATCCATCCCTTGGCATTGGGGTTCCAAGTGGGCATCAATGTCTTGGCATTGGGGTTCCAAGTGGGCATCCATCCCCTGGCATTGGGATTCCAAGTGGGCATCCATGTCTTGGCATTGGGGTTCCAAGTGGGCATCCATCCCCTGGGCATTTGGGGGGCATCCATGTCTTGGCATTGGGGGTTCCAAGTGGGCATCCATCCCCTGGGCATTTGGGTTCCAAGTGGGCATCCATCCCCTGGCATTTGGGTTCCAAGTGGGCATCCATCCCTTGGCACTGGGGTTCCAAGTGGGCATCCATCCCTCGGCATTGGGGTTCCAATTGGGCATCCATCCCCTGGGCATTCGGGGGGCATCCATCCCCTGGGCATTGGGGTTCCAAGTGGGCATCCATCCCTGTGGATGTCCATCCCCTGGCATTGGGGTTCCAAGTGGGCATCCATCCCCTGGCATTCCGGCTCCTCCGTTCTCCTCTCCGTGGGCAGGTGCCAAGCCCAGCCCTCCCCCCCGATCCCTGGGGAAGTTCTCCGTGCCCGGGCCAGCCTGGGCACACCGGGCACCCCCGGACCCTCGGACAGTCCCCGCTCCAGCCCTGGCCGGGGGCTGCCCCATCCCCACCCCCGGGGGCTTCTCCAGCCCGTCCCGCCCAGTTCTCCGGGATCTCCGGGAACCTCTCCCTCCGGAGGACTCCCAAACCTTCCCACCGCGCTCCCAGCCTCTCCACCCCGGCAATCCCCGGTAATTCCCGGCTCGCATCTCCCCCCGGCCCCGATCCCCGCTGCGGGGACCCGCAGCGCTCCCCTTCCCTTCCCCGCGGCCCGAGGGCTCCTGTCCCACCCGGGAACTGCCGGAGAGCCGGGGAAGCGCGGCTCAGCCCCCCGAGGGCGAGCAGCGGCACCGGAGAGAGACCCGGAGCCACGGGAACGGGAGAGAACGGGAGAGAACGGGACACGGGAGCTCGGGATGAGCCCCGGCAGCAGGGACACGGCGCTGGAGCCACCGGGGGACGCTCGGTGGAGAAGCAGGACCGGCACACGGCGCTGGAGCCACCGGGGGAGCCTCGGATGAGGAACGGGACCGGGACACGGTGCTGGAGCCACCGGGGGACGCTCGGACCGGGACACGGCGCTGGAGCCACCGGGGGACGCTCGGACCGGGACACGGCGCGGCAGCACCGGGCGCTGGAGCGGGGCCAAGCGCAGCCGCTTTCCCACCGCGATACCGGAGCTGCGGCTGGGTGCCACCGGGACAAAGCCAGCCGAGCTCCAGCCGTCCGCACCGGGATCCTTCTGTCTGTCCGTCCGTCCTTCCCCGGGAGCATCCCCGCTCCCGTCCCGTCCCGTCCCGGCTCGGCTCGGCTCGGTTCGGCTCCATCCCGGAGCGCCCCCGCTTCCCACCCCCGCCTTCCCTCAGCACTCCCCCCGCAACTCGAATTAGCCCCCAGCCCTAATTAGCCGCTCTAATTAAGCGTCCGACCGCGGCCGTACTCACGCGTCGCGGCGGAGGCGCCTTTCCCACAGGGAACGAACTTCGGGAGCGCCCGCGCGGGGGAATTTTATGGGATTTTCACGGGGTTTTTATGGGATTTTTACCGCATTCCCGCGATTCGCGAAGCGACCCCCGGGACCCACCCGCGGAACCCCCCGAGCCCTCGGGGCCGCCCCGCTGCGGGGTCCGGCCGGGGCTGGGGGCGCGGAGCCCCCCGGGCCGGACCGAGCCGAGCCGAGCCGGGCTGGGCTGGGCTGAGCCCCGCACGTACCGAGGGCGAGCGCGGCCGGGCCGCCCGCCATGGCGGGGCTGCACCGGAGCGAGCGGGGCCGGCCGGGCCGGGCGGGCGCTGGCGGCGGGGCCGCTGCGGGGCCGAGGGGCGGCTCCGCCCGGCGGAAATGGGCGGCACCGGCCGGGCCGGGGCGGGGACAGCGCGGGCAGCGGCACGGCCGGACCGCCCCGGGCACCGTGCGGGACACACCCCCGGGACCACCGGGACCCTGCGCATCCCACCCCCGGGACCACCGGGACCCTCCGGACCCACCACCGGGACCCTGCGCATCCCACCCCCGAGACCACCGGGACCCACCCCCGGGACCAGCGGGACCCTGCGCATCCCACCCCCGGGACCCCTCCGGACCCACCCCCGGGACCACCGGGACACAAACCCCGGGACCACCGGGACCCTCAGGACCCACCACCGGGACCCTGCGCATCCCACCCCCGAGACCACCGGGACCCACCCCGGGACTGTGCAGGGCACACCCCCGGGACCACCGGGACCCACCCCCGAGAGCAGCGGGACCCTGTGCATCCCACCCCCGGGACCCCTCCGGACACACCTCCGGGACCACCGGGACCCTGTGCATCCCACCCCCGGGACCACCGGGACCCTGTGCATCCCACCCCCGGGACCACCGGGACCCTGTGGATTCCACCCCCGGGGCCAGCGGGACACAACCCCAGGACCACCGGGACCCTCCGGACCCACCACCGGGACCCTGCGCATCCCACCCCCGAGACCACCGGGACCCACCCCGGGACTGTGCAGGGCACACCCCCGGGACCACCGGGACCCTGTGGATCCCACCCCCGGGACCCTTCCGGACCCACCCGGGACAACCCGGACACACTCCCGAGACCACCCGGACCCCTCCCCGGACATCCTGCGGGACCCATCCTCGGGACCACCCGACACCGTGCGGGACCCACCCCCGGGACCCTGCGGGAGCCACCCCCGGAACTCCCCGGGACCCCCCAACACCCTGCGGGTTCCCCCCCGCGGGACCACCTGGGCAATCCCCGCATGGAGCCCCCCGGGACCACCAGCATCCCTTCCCCGGGACCCCCGTGAGCTCCCTGGGACCAGGGCCCCCCCTGTCCCTCCCTGTCCCCCCACCCCGTGACTCCCGGGTTGCCAAAGCCCTGCCAGCACATCCTGTGTCATCCTCAGCTGCTGCTGATCCCAGCCTTGGTCATCCCGAAATCTGCAGGGCCACCACCCTGCTGACCCCACCTTTGGTCATCCTGAAACCCATGGAGTTCCCACCTCGCTGACCCCACCCTTGGACACCCCAAAATCTGCTGATCCCAGCCTTGGTCATCCCTAAAGCCGTGGAGCCCTCACCCTGCTGGATTCACCCTTGGACACCCCAAAATCTGCTGATCCCAGCCTTGGTCACCCCAGTCTGGCCAGTAGTGACCCAAATCTGGCCAGTAAGGAACCAAATCCAGCCAGCAGTGACCCAAACTTGGCCAGTAATGACCCAAATCTGGCCAGTAAGGAACCAAATCTGGTGGTGACCCAAATCTGGCCAGCAGTGACCCAAACTTGGCCAGTGGTGTCCAAACCTGGTGGTGATCCAAACCTGGCCAGTGGTGACCCAAATCCGGCCAGTAATGACCCAAATCTGGCCAGTGGTGACCCAAACTTGGCCAATAATGACCCAAATCTGGTAGTGACCCAAATCTGGCCAGTGGTGACCCAAATCTGGCCAATAATGACCCAAATCTGGTAGTGACCCAAATCTGGCCAGTGGTGACCCAAATCTGGTAGTGACCCAAATCTGGCCAGTGGTGACCCAAACTTGGCCAGCAGTGACCCAGACTTGGCCAGTGGTGACCGAAATCTGGTAGTGACCTAAATCCGGCCAGTGGTGACCCAAACTTGGCCAATAATGACCCAAACCTGGTGGTGACCCAAATCCGGCCAGTGGTGACCCAAACCTGGCCAGCAGCAACCCAAACTGGATCAGTGACCAGCACATCCCCCATTATCCATGAGGATCACCCCTGACCCACCCCATGGAAGCCCCTGGGTGTGGGGCCGGGGGGCTTTGGGGACGTCCTCGCCAGGCTGTGTCCTCCTTTGGTGTGTCCCCTTCATGTCACCCCCCCGTGTCCCCGGGGTGTCCCCACCCGTGGGAGCCGCCCCGGGGGGAGGCGGGCCCGGCCCTGCCCGTTCCCGTTGTTCCCCGTTCCCGTTCCCAGGTGATACCATCTGATACCATCTCGCCTCCCCTCGGCACTTGAAAGCGCCGCTTTGAAGGGGCCGGAGCCGCCGCTTCGCTTCCCGACGCCGCCGATCCCCATCCCGGCTCCCCGCAAACCCCGGGAATGCGGCTCCGGAGGAGTCCCGGCACGGAGGGACTCCAAAAATCCCACCCGAAATCCCACCCGAGCCTGTGGGATCGCCCCGGGGGCTGCGTGCTCCTGCACGGCATTCCCACCCTGCGGGGCTCGTCCCAAAGCGCGTTGGAATGCGATCCCAGAATGTGAACATTCCAGAATGTGAACCTCCCAAAAAACTGAACATCCCGGGACCTGAACATCCCAAAATCCCACTGGAACCCGCTGGACCACCCATGGGGGCTGCACATGCCGGGATCCCCCATTCCTGCAGGGATCCCACGGCATTCCTACCCTGCAGGGCTCATCCCAAAGCGCGCTGGAATGCGATCCCAGAATGTGAACATTCCAGAATGTGAACATCCCACTGCCCTGACCATCCCAAAATCCCACTGGAAGCCGCTGGACCACCCATGGGACCACCCAAGGGCTGCACATTCCTTCAGGGATCCCACAGCATTCCCACCCAGCAGGGCTCGTCCCAAAGTGCCTTGGAATGCGATCCCAGAACCTGAGCATTCCAGAATGCGAACATCCCAAAACCTGAACATCCCGGAACCTGAACATTCCAGAATGTGAACATCCTGTGCCCTGAACATCCCAAAATCCCACTGGAACCCGCTGGACCACCCATGGGGGCTGCACATGCCGGGATCCCCCATTCCTTCAGGGATCCCACAGCATTCCCACCCTGCGGGGTTCATCCCAAACATCCATCCCAAAGCGCATTGGAATGCGATTCCAGAACGTGAACATTCCAGAATGCAAAACCTGAATATCCCAGTGCCCTGAACACCCCAAAATCCAACACCCCAGTGCCCTGAACACCCCAAAATCCAACATCCCAGTGCCCTGAACACCCCAAAATCCAACATCCCAGTGCCCTGAACATCCCAAAATCCCACTGGAACCCATTGGACCACAGGTGGCCCTGGGGGCTGTGCGTTCCTTCAGGGATCCCACGGCATTCCCACCCTGCAGAGCTCAATCCAAACATCCCAAGGCGCGTTGGAATGCGATCCCAAAATTCCACATCCCAGTGCCCTGACCATCCCAAAATCCCACAGCCTGGGCCAGGTGGGAATGGCAATGGCTCAAAAAACATTCCCGATCCTCATTGGTATTCCTGACATCAAAAACCATTCCTGACCCTAAAAAATGTTCCTGACCCCAAAAACCATTCCTGACCCCAACCAGCATTCCCAACCCCAAAAACATTCCTGGCCACAAAAAAACATTCCCAACCACCACTGGCATTCCCAGCCTCAAAAAACATTCCTGACCCCAAAAACCATTCCTGACCCTAAGACACATTCCTGGCCCCAAAAAACATTCCTGACCCCAAAAACCATTCTCAATCCCCACTGGCATTGCCAACCTCAAAAAACATTCCCAAACCCAAAAAACATTTCCAATTCCCAAACTCAACACCATTCCCAACCCCAAAAACCATTCCCAACCCCAAAAACCATTCTCGAGCCCCGACCAACAATCCCAGTCCCAAAAAACATTCCTGACCCTAGAACACATTCCCAACCCCAAAAAACTTTCCCAAACCCAAAAAATTCCTGACCCCCCAAAAAATTCCTGACCCCAAAAAGCATTCCTGACCCCCAAAAACATTCCTGACCCCAAAAAACTTTCCCGACCCCAAAAAACATTCCTGATCCCAAAAATCCTTCCTGACCTCCACCTCCTCCAGGGCTCCCAGTCCCTTTTCCCAGTTCCAAAACCACAACCCCAAACCGTGGGGTTATTTTGGGATTACAATAATAAATAATAATTAAATTGGGGTTGTTTAATTGTTCCTGCCCCGGGAGCCTCCGGCTGTTGGGTTTTCCTCTTGGGATCGTTCTTTGTTGGTGGTTTATACCAGGTTTGGGATTAAAGGGTCATTCCTGGGGGAAAATTTGGGATAAACCCACAGATTTAGGGCAAATCCCTGAAAAAAGGGGCAGAACCCTTCTCCTTCATCCCCCATTCCCGGGGCGGGAAATCCTGGGGGATTTTCGGGCTGGAATGTGGCACTTGGGGCCCTTCTGTGAGGGAAACAGTGGGAAAACTCACCTAAAAAATGGGATTTTGGGATTTATTCAGGCTGGAGGGCAACACTACCGTTAATGGGAAAATCCACCCAGAAAAATGGGATTTGGGGATTTTGGGATTTATCCAGGCTGGAGAGCAGACCCCAATAAATGGGAAAACCCACCCAAAAATGGGATTTTGGGATTTATCCAGGCTGGAATGTGGCGGTGCAGTTAATGGGAGGACCCACCCAAAATATGGGATTTTGGGATTTATCCAGGCTGCAGAGCCGACCCCAATAAATGGGAAAACCTACCCAAAAATGGGATTTGGGGATTTATCCAGGCTGGAGAGTGACACTACAGTTAATGGCAAACCCACCCCCAAAAAAAGGGATTTTGGGATTTATCCAGGCTGGAATGTGGCAGTGCAGTTAATGGGAGGACCCACCCAAAAAAATGGGATTTTGGGATTTATCCAGGCTGAAAAGCGACACTGCAGACCCCAATAAATGGGAAAACCCACCCCATAAAAAACGGGATTTTGGGATTTAGGGACTGCCTAACACCCTCACAGAGACGACTCCACCTCCCTGAGACACGCCAGGAATATTCTCCTCGATCCAATTCCTCACCCCTTTTCCCTCTGCCGTGACTTCAAAACCCCCCGATTTTTACACGTGGCAATGAAAAAGAGAAAAAAACCTAAAAAATAAAAAAAATCAGGAAAAATCCCCCAAATCCGGGAACAAGGGCGCTGTGTGCTCGTGTCCGGCAGGAACCCTCGGGCCGCCTGTTGATCTTGGACGGGGGAGGTGAAAATGAGGCCGAGGGAAAACACGGCCTCGGGCTCCCCCCTGCCCAGCCCGCGGCCCAAACAATCCCAAAATTGTCGCCGCTGCCGGTTTGGGCTCCTCGGCGGGGCCCGGGCACCGAGCAGGAGGGGAGAGGGGAAGGAATCTGGGGTCATTCCCAGCGGAGGGAATTCTGCTGGCCTGGAACCCCGGGGGGATCCTGCTCCTGCTGGCCCAGCCTGGATAAATCCCAAAATCCCGATTTTTGGGGGTGTGACCCATCCCGGGAGAGCAGCACGTCTGACATCTCCCCCATCCCAAATTTTGGGGGGTCTGACGCTTCCAGCATCTCACTCATCCCCAATTTTGGGGGACTGACACTTCCAGCATCTCCCCCATCCCAAATTTTGGGGGTCTGGAAGGACAGCATGTCTGACATCTCTCCCATCCCAAATTTTGGGGGTCTGATCCATCCTGGGGCAGTTTTTGGAAGGGCAGCACCTGCAATATCTCTGCCATCCCAAATTTTGGGGGTCTGGAAGGGCAGCATGTCTGTCATCTCCCCCATCCCAAATTTTGGGGGTCTGACCCTTCCAGCATCTCCCCCATCCCGAATTTTGGGGGTCTGACACTTCCAGCATCTCCCCCATCCCAAATTTTGGGGGTCTGACCCTTCCAGCATCTCCCCCATCCCAAATTTTGGGGGGTCTGACGCTTCCAGCATCTCACTCAGCCCAAATTTTGGGGGTCTGGAAGGGCAGCACGTCTGACATCTCTCCCATCCCAAATTTTGGGGGTCTGGAAGGGCAGCACGTCTGACACCTCCCCCATCCTAAATTTTGGGGGTCTGATCCATCCTGGGACAGTTTTTGGAAGGGCAGCACCTCCAATATCTCTGCCATCCCAAATTTTGGGGGTCTGACCCTTCCAGCATCTCCCCCACCCCAAATTTTGGGGGGTCTGGCCCTTCCAGCATCTCACTCATCCCCAATTTTGGGGGTCTGACCCTTCCAGCATCTCCCCCATCTCAAATTTTGGGGGTCTGACCCTTTCAGCATCTCCCCCACCCCAAATTTTGGGGGTCTGACCCATCCTGGGGCTGTTTCTGGACAAGCAGCGCCTCCAATGTCCTCATCCCAAATCTTGGGGGTCTCATCCCTCCCGGGACTGTTTTGGGATGGGCAGAGCCTCCAAAATCCCAAATTTTGGGGGTCTCATCCATCCTGGCGCTGTTTTGGGACGGGCAGCGCCTCCGGCATTTCCCCCACCCCACTAAAAGCGGGGCTTTATTGGGAATTTTTTCCTGGCTTTATCTCCCAGCTCCTGTTTTTCCGCCGCCTTAAAAGGCTCTTTCATAGCCGGGATTTTCCCCGTGAATGTCCATTTTATTCCAATTTTTTTTTCCTTTCTTCCTTTCCTAAACAACTCCTCGGGGGTTTTCTCCCTTCCCACCCTTTTCTTCCCCCCCCCGCTCCCCCTTTTTCTGTTTATGTCCCGTTTTTTTGCCCAAAACCTCCATAAATAAAAGATTTTGGAGCGTTCCAAGCCTGGCCACTGACGAGGGCTTTGTTGGCCGGCGGCTCCGGGCTGGCAGCTCCGGGGAAAATGTCAATATTGGATCACTTAGCACCACATTATTTTATTTACGTTTTTATCCCTCTCCAGCAGCAGGGATAAGCACGTCCTGGAGCGAGCGGGAATTCCCACTGGGAATGTGGGACAGGGGCTGGTCCCGCTCTGGACAGGACCCCGCGGTCCCGTGGAATAGAAATCTCCTCCAGCCAGGTCTCAAAAGCTCTTGGAGATCTATTTCACACCCAAGACGGCTCAGAAGGCACAAAATCAGCAGGATGGCTTCTGTGGCGGTGTGGGGAACAAAAAGGTTTCAATAAAAGGCAAAATAACAAAACTCTTTGCGGAGAAAAACTGATTTAGGTGGAAGAGGTAAAACACCCCACAAAAGCGATTTGTTTATTTGTTCTCCTCTTTTCCTATTAAATTGCTCAGGTGGGGCTTTTTGGCTCCTGTTCAATTGGCCATCCTTAAGTTTGAGGTCCTCCAGGTCCTGTGAGATGCCTTTTCACCCCATTGAGGAGAGAAACTTCTGGGTTTATTTCCTTTTTTAGGGGACAAAGGAGAGTTTTGTGACTCCTTCAACAAGGGACACGCTCCTATAGTCCTGCTCTGGACACGACCCCGTGGTGGCTCCGTCTTCTCCTCCAGCCAGGTCTCAAAAGCTCCTGGAGATCTATTTCACACCCATGACGGCTCAGAAGGCACAAAATCAGCAGGATGGCTTCTGCGGCGGTGTGGGAAACAAAAAGGTTTCAATAAAAAGCGAAATAACAAAACTCTTTACAGAGAAGAACCGAGCCGGGTGCAAGAGGTGCTCTCACCTCGCAGAAGCAATTTGTTTCTTTGTTCTCTTCTTTTTCTAGTAAATTGCCTAGATGGGACTTTTTTTGGCTCCTGTCCCATTGGCTATCCTTAAGCTTGAGGTGAAGTCCCCCAGGTCCTATGAGATGCATTTTTCACCTAATTGAGGAGGGAAACTTCTGGGTTCATTTCCTTTTTAAGGGGACAAAGGATGGTTTTGTCTCTCCACCAACAAGAGGCACATTCCTATGGTCCCGCTCTGGGGTCTGGCAGGTCCTGCTCTGGCCACGACCCCGTGGTGGCTCTGGCAGGTTCTGCTGCGGGCACAATCCCGTGGTGGCTCTGGCAGGTCCCTGTGCCAGGTGCTTTGGGGTTTCCCAGCTCTCTGTGGTCACGGGGAGCCGCGTCTGGCCGTGCTGGGGACACTGGGATCATTGAGCCGCGGTGACCGGAGCCCGCAGAGCACCCGGGCAGCTGCACGTCTGGCCGTGCCCTCAGAAACCCCAAATCCCTGCTCTGGTTCTCCTTCTTCTCCTCGGGATCCCTCCAGGGCTTTGTGGTGGGACCCCAAATCCACATTCCACTTCTCCTTCTCCTTGGGATCCTTCAGGAGTTTTGTGGTAGGACCCCAAATCCCTGCTCCAGTCTCTCCTCCTTCTCCTCGAGATCCCTCCAGGTCTTTGTGGTGGGACCCCAAATCCACATTCCAATTCTCCTTGTATTCCTCAGGATCCTTCCAGGAGTTTTAGGATAGGGCCCCAAATCCACATTCCAAGTTCTTCTCCTTGTGTTTCTTGGGACCCTTCCAGGAGTTTTGTGGTGGGACCCCAAATCCACATTCCAGTTCTCCTTCTCCTTGGGATCCTTCAGGAGTTTTGTGGTAGGACCCCAAATCCACATTCCAGTTCTCCTCCTCCTATTCCTTGGGATCCTTCCAGGAGTTTTGTGGTAGGACCCCAAATCCCTGCTCCGGTTTCCTCTCCTTCTCCTCAGGATCCCTCCAGAGTTTTGTGGTGGGACCCCAAATCCACATTCCAGTTCTCCTTGTATTCCTCAGGATCCTTCCAGGGGTTCTGTGCTGCGACCCTAAATCCACACCCCTCTTCCTCTCCTCTTCCTTGGGATCTCTCCAGGAGTGAGTTTTAGGATAGGACCCCAAATTCACACCCCAAGTTCTCGGGACACACTCCAGGCTCAGGTGGGATGTCCCCAGCATCCACCTGAGATGTCCAGGGATTTGTGCTGGGACCCCAAGTTCTCGGGACAGTGTCCCAGCTCAGGTGGGATGTCCCTGATGTCCATCCAAGGTGTCCAGGGTTCTGTGCTGTGACCCCAAACCCAAACCCCAAATTCTTGGGACACCCTCCAGGCTCAGGTGCGATGTCCCTGATGTCCATCCAAGGTATCTGGGGTTCCGTGCTGGAACCCCAAACCCACACCCCAGTTCTCAGGACACCCTCCTGGTACAGGTGGGATATCTCTGATGTTCATCTGAGGTGTCCAGGGTTCCGTGCTGGGACTCCAAACCCACACCCCATTCTCAGGACACACTCCAGGCTCAGGTGCGATGTCCCTGATGTCCATCCAAGGTATCTGGGGTTCTGTGCTGGCACCCCAAACCCACACCCCAAGTTCTTGGGACACCTTCCAGGCTCAGGTGGGATGTCCCTGATGTCCATCCAAGGTATCTGGGGTTCCGTGCTGGGACCCCAAACCCACACCCCATTCTCAGGACACCCTCCAGGCTCAGGTGCGATGTCCCTGATGTCCATCCGAGATGTCCAGGGTTCTGTGCTGGGACCCCAAACCCACACCCCATTCTCAGGACACCCTCCAGGCTCAGGTGGGATGTCCCCGCACCCATCCGAGGTGCCCAAGCTCAGGAAGCCTCTCCGCGTCCTTCCCTTCTCCGGGAGCCACCGGAGCGGGGCAGAGCGCCAGCGGTGCCCGGCCAGGACAAAGCCCCCGGAAGGCGACGGCGGCGGAACAGAGGCGCTCAGTGTCCGGGCCGCTGCCCCGGGCGGTGACAATGCTGGCGCTGTCCCCAGGCGGGATCTGTTTGTCCCTGCGCCGCCTGTTTGTCCAGCGCTCCCATTGTGCGCCCGGCAGGAGCTGAGTCAGCGCCGCGGCCCCGCTCCCCACGCGCGACCGCTCGGGAATCCGCACCCACTGCCGGGGCACGGGGGGCACGGGGGGCACCGGCACCTGGGGGGGCATCGGTAACCTGGGGGGGCATCAGCAGCTGAGGGGGCATTGGCACATTGGAGTGGCATCGGGACCTGGGGGGCACTGGGACATTGGGGGGATATCGGCACCTGGGGGGGCATTGGTAACCTGGGGGGGCATCAGCAGCTGAGGGGGCACTGGCACATTGGAGTGGCATTGGCACCTGGGGGTGGCATTGGCACCTGGAGGGGACATTGGGACCTGGCAGGGCACTGGCACCTTGGGGGGCACCAGCAGCTGAAGGGGCATTGGGACATTGGGGAGGCACTGGCACTTGGGGGGCACTGGGACCTGGGGGGGCACTGGTAATCCAGGATGGCATCAGTAACTTGGGGGTGACATCCGGACCTTGGGGGGCATCAGTAACTTGGATGGCATTGGGAACTTGGGGGTGATATTGGGACGTTGGGGATGGCATCAGCACTTGGGCATGACATCGGCATTTTGGGGGGTATCGGCACCTGGGGGTGACATCGGGACACTGGGGATGGCATCAGGACCTTGAGGATGGCATCGCTGACTCGAGGATGGCACCCTCACCTGGGCATGGTGCTGCCAGAAGCAGAGCCCGGCGATTTGGGACGCTCTCAGCACCCGCGTCCAGCCCGGGCACCTCAGGGTGTGGCCGGCCCGTCCGCCGGGGCTCCGCGGGACCGTGCACGGAGGGAGCTCCGTTCATCCATCCCTGGAGCCGGGAGAGCACCCAGGGCACGGAAGGAGCTCCGTTCATCCATCCCTGGAACCGGGAGAACACCCGGGGCACAGAGGGAGCTCTGTTCGTTCATCCCTGGAGCCGGGAGAGCACCCAGGGCACTGAGGGAGCTCCGTTCATCCATCCCTGGAACCGGGAGAGCACCCAGGAGCATGGAGGGAGCTCCGTTCATCCATCCCTGGAACCGGGAGAACACCCAGGGCACTGAGGGAGCTCCGTTCATCCATCCCTGGGAGCCGGGAGAACACCCGGGCACATGGAGAAGGAGCTCTGTTCATCCATCACGGGGAACCGGGACAGCACCTGGGCACACGGAGGGAGCTCCTGGAGCTCCGTTCATCCCAGGAACCGGGAGACCACCTAGGGCACAGAGGGAGATCCGTCCCTGGAACCGGGAGAACACCTGGACCCACAGAGGGAGCTCCGTTCGTTCATCCCTGGAACCGGGAGAGCATCCAGGAGCATGGAGGGAGCTCCGTTCATCCATCCCTGGAACCGGGAGACCACCCAGGGCACAGAGGGAGCTCCGTCCCTGGAACCGGGAGAACACCTGGACCCACAGAGGGAGCTCCGTTCGTTCATCCCTGGGAGCCGGGAGAACACCCAGGAACTAGGAGAACACCCAGGTGCACGGAGGGAGCTCCTGGAGCTCTGTTCGTTCATCCCTGGGAACGGGGAGAGCACCCAGGAGCATGGAGGGAGTTCTGTTCATCCATCCCTGGGAACCGGAGAGCGCCCAGGAGCATGGAGGGAGCTCCTGGAGCTCCGTTCGTTCATCCCTGGAACCGGGAGAACACCCGGGCGCACAGAGGGAACTCCGTTCATCCCAGGAACCGGGAGAACACCCAGGAGCATGGAGGGAGCTCCTGGAGCTCCGTTCCTCCATCCCTGGAACCGGGAGAACACCCAGGGCACAGAGGGACCTCCGTCCCTGGAACCGGGAGAACACCTGGACCCACAGAGGGAGCTCCTGGAGCTCTGTTCGTTCATCCCTGGAACCGGGAAAACACCCAGGAGCATGGAGGGAGCTCCTGGAGCTCCGTTCCTCCATCCCTGGGAACCGGGAGAACACCCGGGCGCACAGAGGGAACTCCGTTCATCCCAGGAACCGGGAGAACACCCGGGCGCACGGAGAGGGAGCTCCGTTCCTCCATCCCTGGGAACCGGGAGAACACCCGGGCGCACAGAGGGAACTCCGTTCATCCCAGGAACCGGGAGAACACCCGGGCGCACGGAGAGGGAGCTCCGTTCCTCCATCCCTGGGAACCGGGAGAACACCCAGGCACCGGCAGAACGCCCAGGCCGCCTCCCACGGCCCTGAGTCAGCGCTGGCAGCGCGGGAGCCACGCGTGACTCAGCCCCGGGCACGGCAGGAACGCGCCCCGGTCCGACAGGTCCCGGCGCTCCCGCCGCTCCTCCGGGGAGCCAGGGGATGTTCCCAGGCTGATCCCGCCGATCTCACGCGGCTCCCTCCACACCTGCGTTTCCCCGGGGAGGCACACCTGCAGGGGGAGGCTGGCAGCTGCTCCTGAGCTCGGCAGGGTCACGGCAGCTGCCAGACCCCAAACCGGCCCAAAGCTCGGGTTTGGGGAGCAGGGAAGGGCCACCAGACCCCAAACCGGCCCAAAGCTCGGGTTTGGGGAGCAGGGAAGAGCCACCAGACCTCAAACCCCCCTGACACTCCAGTCTGGGCTTGTTATGGGGTAGGGAAGGGTCACCAGACCCCAAACCACCCCAAAACTCCAGTTTGGGCTCGTTATGGGGCAGGGAAGAGCCACCAGACCCCAAACCAGCCCAAATCTCAGGTTTGGACTCCTTATGGGGCAGGGAAGAGCCACCAGACCCCAAACCAGCCCAAAACTCTGGTTTAGGGGGCAGGGAAGAGCCACCAGACCCCAAACCACCCCAAATCTCTGGTTTGGACTCCTTATGGGGCAGGGAAGAACCACCAGACCCCAAACCCCCCCAAATCTCTGGTTTGGGCTCCTTATGGGGCAGGGAAGAGCCACCAGACCCCAACCCCCCCTGACACTCCAGTCTGGGCTTGTTATGGGGTAAGGAAGAGCCACCAGACCCCAAAACTCAGTCTGGGCTCTGTACGGGGCAGGGAAAAGCTGTCAGACCCCAAACCCCCCAAAACTCCAGTTTGAGCTCGTTATGGGGCATGGAAGAGCCGCCACCCCCCCTCTGGCAGACGGGAAATCCGGGAATTCGGTGTCCCCCCCTCATTGTCACTGCCCCAGGTGACCCCAGCAGGGACCCTCAGGCAGGAGGTGGCACCACAAGGATCCCTTTCATGGATGAGGTGGGAATGGGACGAAGAACCACCCCCTGCACCCCGACAGAGACCCCCGAGAGCCCCCTGAAGGGCCGAGCGTGACCCTGAGGGGACAGGAGCCGAGGGGACAGGGCAGGGGACACGTCACACGGCAAACATTCCTGCGGGGACAGCCGGGCACAGCCGGACTTTGCCCCGGCGACAACACTGAGCCGATTCTGCTGCGCTGCCAAACAAACCCCGGCCCTGGGACGGAGCCAGACTGGAAAATTTCGAGTGCCAGGAGAGGTGAGGGCACGGCCCGGAGTCACCGGAGGGGACAAAGCGGAGGGGACAGAGAGGAGGGGACAGAGAGGAGGGGACAAAGAGGAGGGGACAAACCGTGTGACGATGCCACCGCTGCCGTGGGGACAGGGCTGGAGCGAGAAGGGGAATTGGGGCAGGGAGCTGGGATGGCTTTTTTTGGGATTGCTGCTGTTTTGGGGTGGTGTCACAGATGTCACTGGAGGGGACAAAGAGGAGGGGATAAAGAGGAAGGGACAGAGAGTGCGGTGATGCCACCGCTGCCACCAGGGACATGGGGACAGGGCTGGAATGAGAAGGGGAATTGGGGCAGGGAGCTGGGATGGGTTTTTTTGGGATTGCTGCTGTTTTAGGGTGGTGTCGCAGATGTCACCGGAGGGGACAAAGAGGAGGGGACAAACCGTGTGACGATGCCACCGCTGCCGTGGGGACAGGGCTGGAGCGAGAAGGGGAATTGGGAATGATGGAACTATTCCATCACACCAAATTCTCCAAGATTACAAATTCCTCCACATCCTCGGCAGCTCCGTGCCGGCTCCCAGGGATCCCAGCCCTGCCCGTCCCCACCAGAATCCCCCCGTGGCCGCCCCTCACCCCGGGCTCGCTCCAAGGGCGCTGAAAAGAACCAGGAGCGCAAAATTCCAGCCGGAGCATCACAAAGGCGGCTGACGTCAGGGAGGCGGAGGGCTCCGGGCCAGGAGCAGGGAAGCTGCGTTGGGAAAAATGACAATTTCTGTCTAGGAAAGGCGGCCGTGAAAGGAGCCCTTCTGCGGGAACAAGAAAAGCCTTTGAACGGCCGGGGAAAGCGGCTCGGCCGGCGGCCAGCCCGCCGAGAAAAAATATAAAAAAATAAAATAAAATCCATGGACACGGATTTCTCCTGGCTCGGGAGACACATCCCGGCACGGGGGGGATGCTGGAATCGTGCCCTGCTCCCGGCTGGGGTGGGGCTGGAAGCGGGATAAAGGTGCCAATCCAGCGGGCGCAGCGCCGGGATGGCCGTGCAGGGAGAAATATTAAAAAAAAAAAGGAGAAAATCCCAATTTTCCCACTTGCTCCTGCAGCCAGGGATTTTAGGAGGTTCCCCCTGCACCCGCAGGCGCCTGGGAACAAGAATTTCCGATAAAAATCTGGCTCCTGCTGAGTCCCAGCGTCCCCGGGTGAGGTGTGGGGTGATGCTCACCCCACCCCAGCTCCAGCAATCCCAAAAGGTCCCAAAAAGGGGATTTTCCCCCTGGATTCTCCTTTGATGTCAAGAGGATGAGGATGAGGAGGATGAGGATGGGAGGAAATAATTCCAAGTGGTGCCAGGAGAGGTTTCTGTTGGATATTGGGGAAATTCCTCCTTGGGAAGGGCCCACCCCATCCCAGCTCCAGCAATCCCAAATGGCCCCAAAAAGGGGATTTTCCCCCTGGATTCTCCTTTGATCCCTGTGCTGGCAACTCTGCAGGGAGAACCGGAGGGAAATACTATAAAAAAAAAACAGAGAAAATCCCAATTTTCCCACTTTCTCCTGCAGCCAGGGATTTTGGAAGGTTTGTCCTGGAGGAAATAACTCTAAGGGGAGTTGCTGTTCCAGGTTTAGGTTGGATCTTGGGGAGATTCCTCCTTGGGAAGGGCTCTCCAGCCCCGGCAGGCAGGGTCCCCATTCCTGGTGGGATTTAACAGCGGATGTGGCACTTGGGGACAGGGTCAGTGGTGGCCCTGGCCGCGCTGGGGGTGCAGAGGGTGACCTCAGAGGGCTTTTCCAGCCTTAGGGATCCCGAACCATTCCATGATCCCGAATAAATGATTCCATGGTCCCAAATGATTCCGTGGTCCCAAACAATTCCATGAGCCCGAATGATCCCATGATCCCGAATAAATGATTCCATGATCCCAAACAAACCATTCCATGGTCCCAAATGATTCCATGATCCCGAATAAATGATTCCATGGTCCCAAATGATTCCATGGTCCCAAACGATTCCATGAGCCCGAATGATCCCATGATCCCAAAGGAATGATTCCATGGTCCCGAATGATTCCATGATCCCAAATTAACCATTCTGTGGTCCCAAACGATTCCACGATCCTGAAGAAATGATTCCATGGTCCCAAATGAACCATTCCATGGTCCCAAATGATTCCATGATCCTGAATGATTCCATGATCCCGAATAAAGGATTCCATGGTCCCAAATGAATGATTCTATGGTCCCAAAGGATTCCATGATCCTGAATGATTCCATGATCCTGAATAAATGATTCCATGGTCCCGAATGAACCATTCCATGGTCCCAAACGATTCCACGATCCTGATCCATTCCACGATCCCGAAGAAATGATTCCATGATCCCAAATGATTCCATGATCCCGAAGAAATGATTCCATGGTCCGAAATGAACCATTCCGTGGTCCCAAATGATTCCATGATCCTGAATGATTCCATGATCCTGAATAAATGATTCCGTGGTCCCAAATGAACCATTCCGTGGTCCCAAAGGATTCCATGATCCCGAATGATTCCATGATCCCGAATAAATGATTCCATGATCCTGAATGATTCCATGATCCCAAATAAATGATTCCATGATCCCAAATGAACCATTCCGTGGTCCCAAATGATTCCATGATCCTGAATGATTCCATGATCCTGAATAAATGATTCCATGATCCCAAATGATTCCATGGTCCCAAACGATTCCACGATCCCAGAGGATTCCCTGGCCTGCAGAACCCATTTTTTTTTTGGGGTGGCAGGTCCAGCCTGAGGGAGGATGGTGCCACCTCCTGGCATTCCCGGGCTTCTCCCGCCAGAGCTGCGGCTCTGGAGGATGCTCAGCCCCCGGGGAAGGGAAACTGAGGCACGGAGCGTTTGAGCAGCGATCCTCCTGGCCTGGAGCCCGAATTCCATGAAAATCCCTGTTGGGTTTCTCAGCCGGCTCAGGGAGAGAGGGATCAGGCTTCGAGGGGTCAGTCCTGCCTCAGTTAAATCCCAAAATGAACTTTTTTTTTGGATCTCTGGATCCCATCGGGGAGGGGGAGAAACGCTCATCTTCCTCCAGCACCGCCTTGCCAGGGGTTCCCTGGCTGAGCTGGGAAAAACTTGGCTTTTTCCATGGCTTTTTCCATGGCTTTTTTCCATGGTTGAGCTGGGGAAAAATAAACTCCTTCCCCAAATCCCACCCAACCCTGCCCTCTGGCAGTGGGAAGCGCAGGATGGGGAAAGGATCGGGAGCACTCCTGAGGATGAGGATGATGAGCCCGAGCTGTCCTTGCCCTTTGCCCTCATCCAAACTCCACAAAACTCGGTTTTCCCAGGATTTTTTCCGGGCACTAGAGGGCTGCAGAGACCTGCGCTTGCAGCTCCTGGAAGGAAAAACGGGAAATGCGGGAATGGGGCTGGACCTCCTCTCCCGGAATGAGGATTTGGGATTTTCTGCTCCTGAACCCCAAACCAGCCCGGTTTGTCGCCAATGTCTGCCCAGAGCAGTGTCCTGGTGGGATCTGAGCATCACCCACGACAAGGAGACACCAGTCCCTCTGGAAAACTCCTCCTGGGTTTGATCTTTGTACATTAAAGGGGGGAAAAAGGAGTGAAAAAAGGAAAAATGCTTTTTTTGGCATGTAAATGAATCCCATTTTTGGCACTGAATTCACAGAATTCACAGAATCAGAAAATTCACAGAATTCACAGAATCACCAGGTTGGAAGAGACATTAAAGGCCATTGAGTCCAACTCAGCCCCAACACCTCAACTAAACCAGGGCACCAAAGAGGCAAAAAAGGGGAAAAAAGGGAAAAAGGTTGTTTTTTTTTTTTTTTTGGCATGTAAATGGATCCCATTTTTGGCACTGAATTCACAGAATCATCAGGTTGGAAGAGAACCTTCAAGATCATCCAGTCCAACCCATGCCCCAACACCTCAACTAAACCCTGGCACCAAAGGGGAAAAAAAGGGGAAAAAAACAGGAAGAAAAGGGCTTTTTTTGGCACGAAAATGAATCCCATTTTTGGTACTGAATTCACAAAATTCACTGTAAATTCAGTGAATTCAGGGGCGCTGTGGCTGCCCCTGGATCCCTGGAAGTGCCCAAGGCCAGGTTGGAGCCACCTGGGACAGCGGAAAATGTGGGACCCATGGTGGAACTGCATGAGCTTTGAGGTGTCCTCCAACCCAAACCATTCCAGGATTCCATGGGCAGGTTCGGATGGGATTTTGGGAAGAAATATTGGGAGAAGGGCTGGGATGGGATTCCCAGAGCAGCTGTGGCTGCCCCTGGATCCCTGAGAGTGCCCAAGGCCAGGTTGGATCCACCTGGGACAGCGGAAAATGTCCCTGCCCATGGGGACAGGGATGAGCTTTGGGATCCCTCCAACCCAACCCATTCCAGGGTTCCACAACCCCAGACCTGGATCCTCCCCCTGGATCTCCAGGCAGGCGCTGCCAGGCCCTGCTTTGTTTTCTGTTTACTCTTTTCTCCTCTCCTCCGCTCATGAATATTTATCTGGAGCTCCAAAATAGCCAAGAGCACTTTAATCAGGGCCTATCTGCAGCCTAATCAGGGATCAGACTAATGAGGAAGTTCAGAGCTTCAGCTCCTGCTGCAGGAGACCAAAGTTTGCTCCCAGCTCCAGGACGGAGCTTGGCAAAGCCTCCTTTGCATCTGCCCCCGGTTCCCAGAGGAGAGAACCAGGATTTACTGCTCACATCTGGCGGTTTAGAGCTCCTCAGCTGGAGCCCAGGCAGTGCTGGAGATGCCACCAGGGCCGGGGGTTGTCACTGGGAAATTATGGAATGAGTGTGGTGCTAATTCAGCCCTGACACCTCCTCGCTTTTCCAGCCAACCTCACCAAATCCTGTTTTTTTTTCCTGATTTTTTTTTTTTCACATGGCTGGGGCTGAATCTTGCTTGCAGGAGGAGGATTTCCATGCAGAAAAGCTGCTGAGCTCCTCCTCTCTCGGGGTTTATAAATCATCAGCTTTGCCATCTCCCCCAAACGGGATTTTCCGACAGCGATCGCGTCCGGAGGGAGGGGAAAATAAAATCCCCGAGATAAATAAAGGTAAAACTTTTTAAAGGTTTAACAAAACTCAAAATGAGAGCTCCTGAGGGCTGCAGGCCTGTTTTTTCTTCTCCCTCAGACAGAGAATTTTGCAGAAAATCCTTTAACACGACTCACATGAAAGTCTTGGCTTCCCAAAGTCTCCTCAGATATCCAGGACAAAAGCTCCCATTATCTTCCCCCTTTTTCAATCAGAACTTCACGGGATAAGGAGACACAATGCACCTGGATTAGGTCTTCAATGCAGATTTGCCAGCCAGGTTTTCTTTTTGAAAATCTCCATTGACAGAAAAGTGAGGATTTCAAACCAAATAATTCCTCTGCCGGGGTACGACCCTGCTCAGGGAGGCAGTTTAAATAACGTCTGCTGCTCTTGTTTTGCTGCTTCCTGCGTGGATTTCTTCCCTTTTCCTTGGATAATGAGGAGCTCTGGGCCCCATTCCATCACAGGGATGGAGATCCAAAGCCACTGGAAAGGCAGGAATGTTGGGAATGGATTTCAAATCCCACCCAGTGCCACCCCTGCCATGGGCAGGGACACCTCCCACTGTCCCAGGTGGATCCAACCTGGCCTTGGGCACTCCCAGGGATCCAGGGGCAGCCCCAGCTGCTCTGGGAATTCCATCCCAGCCCCTCTCCCAATATTTCTTCCCAAAATCCCATCCAAACCTGCCCATGGAATCCTGGAATGGTTTGGGTTGGAGGGACCCCAAAGCCCATCCAGCCCCACCATGGGTCCCACACTTTCCATAGACCAGGGTGCTCCAACCTGGCCTTGGGCACTTCCAGGGATCCACAGCTGCTCTGGGAATTCCAGCCCAGCCCCTCCCCAGCCTCCCAACCAGGAATTCCTTCCCAAAATCCCCATTTAAATCTCCCCTTTCCCAGTTTGAAGCCATTCCCTGTGTCCTGTGCCTCCATCCTTGTCCCCAGTCCCTCTCCAGCTCTCCTGAGGCATCAGGAATCCAGCTCCTTCAATCCATCAATCAATCCATCAATCCATCCATCAATCCTTCAATCAATCAATCAATCCATCCATCAATCCATCCTTCAATCCATCCTTCAATCCATCCTTCAATCCTTCAATCAATGACCTGCTGAGTCAAGACCCCACCAATTCCCCACCCTCATCAGCCGACCAAAAAATTGCTCCCTCCCAGTGATAATCATGGATTTAAACGTTTTCAGTCAACTAAGAAATATTTTTCTCATCTCAATTATTTTGTTTCTTCTGGGAAAAAAAAAAAAACAAACCCACCCCAAACCCCAACTCGCCCAACCCATCAATTTATTTGATATAAATTTGAATTTATTGGATAAGCTCCACAGCACGGGGAATATTTTCCAACTTGTCCGTGGTGGTGAAAAGAATCCTCATTTCTCCATTTAGATTATAAAAAAAAACCCAAACAGGGAATGAGAAACATCAGCATCAACAGATGGACAAGGCAGCGGGAGGATTTGCAGGAGCCACCTGAAGTAAACGAAGCTGATGGAATTTGGCATTTCTATCACAACAGATCTGGAGCAAAAGCTCCCAAATTCAGCCTGACAAACATTTTAGGCCTCTTTTCCCCAGGATCTTTTTCGCTCTGCTGCTGCACCTGAACAACAAAACAGCCCCAAAAATAAACAAATGTCGGAGGCACGATCAAGGCTCGACCCAACTGAGGCAAACGCAACAGTTTATACACTTAAAAAAAATCAAGATTTTGGGTTTTCGTGGCCTGGAGGATGTGTCCCTGAGACAATTTTCCATAAAAATAACAGCCAGATTTTTGTGGGGTGCTGATGAGGCCTGGAAGAGCTGGTTTGGGAGATTATCAACCCTTCAACCTCAAAGACTCCCTCATCTACAGAGAACTCCAAGCTCAACACTCCAATTTGTGTTTGATTAGGCCCTTTCAAAGGCTCTCTCTGGAATGAAAAGGGAAAAATATGACATTGTTCTTTTTGATTCCAGCAGAAAAGCCTGAGATCAGGCTGTTTGAAACAAAAAAAAGGGTGTTTTTTCCCATTCCCCCCCCATTCTGCAATGAAAAGCACCTTATTACAAATACAAGACGACCCAACCACCTCCTGATGATAATGACCCAGCCAATTCATCATAACAAAATCTCAGTTTCACCCTTGGAATAATCATGGCAAAATACCTCAAAAACAGGGGAAAAGGGGGAAAAGGAACACTCCAAATTCTGGTATAACTGGAGGATTTGCTTGTGAGAACAGCGAAAGTCAGAGGCTTAAGTGATCCAGACAAATATTGAGCTGGTTCATTTGCAATTTGGTTTTAACCACGGGCACGATGAGGGAAAACAAGAGCGTCAGCGTCGGCGTCCCGATATTAATAAAATATAATTAGCAGGGAGATTTGCATGGGAGGAGGAAAATCACCTTAATTCCCCTTCCCCTGCTCCTGCCAACCTGGCTCGTGCTGCCGAGGTGATTTTCCGAGGGCTGGTGTTTACAGAGGGCTGATTGGAGGGGGAGAATTAACAAATTAACAGGGAATTCGCTGGCAGTGTTCCCCTCTGGAAGGTGCCTGTAGATCCCAGCTGGAACGTCCTGGAGCCATGGAATGGGGTGGGTTGGGAGGGACCTTGAGGTGAGTCCAACAAGGGTGGGGACACTTTCCACTGGACCAAAGCTCCGAGCCCTGTCCAAGCTGGCCTGGGGCACTGACAGGGGTGGGAATTGGGATGGAGGAAGACCTGGATTCAGTGGGAAGAAAATCTGAATTCAGCTGGAAGAAGACCAAATTCAGTGGGATGAAGACCTGGATTCAGTGGGAAAAAGACCTGAATTCTGCTGGAAGAAGACCAAGTTCGATGGGAAGAAGACCTGGATTCAACTGAAAAAAGGCCAAATTCAGTGGGAAGAAGAACTGGATTCAATGGGAAGAAGACCTGGATTCAACTGGAAGAAGAACAAATTCGGTGGGAAGAGGACCCAGTTGAGTGGGAAGATGATCTGGATTCAACTGAAAGAAGACCTGGATTCAATGGGAAGAAGAACTGGATTCAATGGGAAGAAGACCTGGATTTAATTTTTATATTATTAATGATATTAACCAATACAATAATATATAATAAAACGATATAATTTTTATATGAATTTATATAATTTTTCATGCCTGTGAGCCCCATGGCATCACTTTGTGGTCGCACCATCACGGCGCTAACAAGGCACAGACGTGACGTCACTAACTCAGCCATTTAATTAGCTCCACTGTGCTTAATTAATTAGAGATGTGCCATTGGAGACCTGATGGATGATCCTGTTTGGAGTGGGCTGTTCCAGAGCCAGGCTGGAGCACCCTGGGACAGGGGAAGGTGTCCCTGCCATGGCAGGGGTGGCGCTGGGTGGCATTTGAGGTCCTTCCAACCCAAACCACCCCAGGATTTTGTGATTCCTGGCACAGCAGCCTTTCCCCGAGGAATGAGGCAGCAGAAATGATGGATGGACATCTGCAGCTCCACCAAGAGCCCGGGATGATGGATGGGCCTGGGGAGAAAGATGCGATCCCTTGATTAAAACAGAAATTAATTAATGGGCCGGGAGATGCGGTTGGTGGCTGGGAGCTGGGATGGATGGAGAGCTGGGAAACGCTGGCTCAGCAGGAGAGGGGGAAAAGGAAATGAGAAACTTGGATGTCACCTGGATCAGACAGCAGCAGAAGGCCGGAGTCAGCAGCACTTTCCCCAGACGCCCTGAGGGATCCGCTCTGCCCGCGTGGAAACCCTGACCTTGAAGGGCTCTTCAACTTCTTCCAGGCTGCCAGGATTTAGGGAATGTTGAGGAATCAGGGAAGCTGAGCAGCCGCAGATAAAAAGGAAACAACAATATAATCGCATTTGCTTCTCCTGTGTTTTGCTGCTTTGGAATGCGGTTGGAGATTGTTTGTCCAGCTGGGATTGTTTCGTTGGTTTCATGTGAATTCTTTTGACTTAATGGCCACTCATGGTCAGGCTGTGTCAGGACTCTGGAAGGAGTCACGAGTTTTTCATTGTTATATTTTATCCTTCTGTCTGTATCCTCTCTCTATTCTTTAGTATAGTGTAGTATAGCATTCTTTAATGTATTATAATATCATAAAATAATAAATCAGCCTTCTAAAAACATGGAGTCAGATTCACTCATCCCTCCTCCATCTGGGGAGCCCCAAAAATACCACATTTTTGGGGGAAAAAGGGATGTCCCTCCCATGTTCCTGTCCCACACATATTGTGCCCCAGATGACACCAAAAAAATGGAGCAAATCCAGAGGAAACCATGAAGGGCTGGAGCAGCTCTGGGGCCGAGCTGGGAGAGCTGGAAAATGAACCTCTAATGCCCAGAGCCTGTTCAGTGGTTTTTATATTTCTTTAATGATCATCTGGCTTTGGTTTTATTCGTGGAAATAAAAAGGCTGCGGTGCAAATGGAGCATGGGATGCCTCTGTGTGCATCCATCAGCGGCGATTCCTCCTTGCTCCACAGATCCCAGCCCTACGTCCAAGGCAGGAGCTGAACACGCTGCATTGATTAGAACCAATTAGGAACCCTTTTTTTTTAACTAAACAGAGAATTCTTATTCACCGCGGGTTCTGATCGCCTCAAAAGTCCTTGTTTAAAAATCGAAATGAAGAAACGTTGACCTGGGAGAACCTGGGATAGATTTTTAAAGAATCAAAACCCAGCAAATACGGAAAGGGGATTTAAAGCAAAGGGAATAACGAAGGGATTTCTCATCAGGTGTTTTTTCCATCTCCTTTCCATGGAATTTCCAGCCTTGTGGAGGGTGTCCCTGGATCCCTGGGAGTGTCCAGGGCCAGGCTGGACAGGGCTTGGAGCAACTGGGAGAGTGGGACGTGTTTGGGTTGGAACTGGATGGGCTTTTATGGCCTTTCAACGCAAACCACCCCATAATTCCACGGTATTTAGTCCAGGGAATTCTCTGGGAATTCCATCCCAGCCCTGCACCACCCTCACAGAAGACAAATCATATTTGTACCAATTCTAGGTAAAAAAAAAAGCTCAATTTTTGGTTCATGACATCAGTCCCAACTGGTCATTCCTCCACACCCAGGAATCAATTCCAATTTTTGGTTCGTAACATCAATTCCAACGGGTTCCTCCACACCCAGGAGTCAGGAGCGGTCTGCCCTGCTTTTGGAGAGGGAAGAGACAATGCTGGAGCCTCTGAAATAAAATTGAATTCAGCTTTCTGCTTCTTTAGGGCAGCCTGGAGTTTGTTTAGCCTCTCCTGGTATCTGAAAAATCATTATGAGGCCAATAATTTCTGATTAAGGTGCTCTAGGAAAAGGTGTCAATTAGAACTGAGCAGGTCTCGGGTATTTCAGTCCATTACCTGGAAATGAGTTATTGGGAACAAGCAGTTCCATTGATAAAAGGAAAAAAAAAATCAATAGGTGAGATTGTTGGGATTAATACAGAGTTCATCATGGATTTCCCCCCACTGAGATTTCCAAACTTTTGCAGACTCCATCTCAGACCTAAAATTAAGTTTCTCAGAGCCAAATTTGCAGCTGAAGTCAAGTGAAACTTCAGCAAATCTTTGTTTTGCTCAGAGTTTGTTCATAATCCCAAAAGTGCAGCCGTTGGGCAGAAATGAGGAGAGCCATAAAAACACGCCGGACCCTCCAGAGTGGAAATTGCCGGAAATTTTCTGGATGCAGCACATTAATGAGTGGGATGGTAATTGAGTTTAATCTTTGTTTTATGGTGCATGGCAAGGATCTGGATGTTGCTGGGAGGCTGCTGCTCAAGGAGACTCCTTCCATCAGCGAGATTTCGTCTGAACACAGAGGAAAAAGGGAATATTTTGCTGCGGCGGATTAAAAATTGGAGCCTCCAAAATCCCAGCCAAGTGCTGGGCAGGATTACTGGGATTGACAGGAATTGGGTAACTGGGAATGATTGGAAGAAAAGGAGGCTCCAGAGGGACCTTCAGGCTCTGCACAGCTCCCTGAGAGGAGGGGGAATGTTACTTTTAGATTCACGTGGTGGTTTTGGTTGGCCAGTTTGAGATTTTAATAATCTGAGGTTTTCTGGTTAACGTAGTAATAATGAGTGCGGTGGGTTTGGTGCTGCCAGTTACCAACGAGCTCGCTCGGTGTTGTGAGATGGGATTAGGAGAAAGGTAAAGCAGGTTTGAAACTTTAAAAGGGCATGAAGAAAACTTTATTAACAGCAACTGAAAGAAAAAAAAAAAGAGTAAGAATCAAAGCAAACACTTCAGAACACTTCTCCTCACCCACAACCGTTTCTTTCCCAAAGATAAGGAAAAAAACCTAAAAAAGCTTCAGCTTCTCAGTTTTCATAAAATGTGTCTGTGAGGGGAAAGGAAGTTTTTCAGGCTCAGTGAAACCATCCACTCACTCTGACACCCTGAGCTCTCCACTGCCCTTCCCTGGAGAGAAATCCTGGGCAAAGGGATTTTCCAGAAAATATGACAGTGACACCAAAACTCCTCATAATCCCAATTTTCTGAAGCCATTCCCAGCTCTCCCAGCCTGGCTCCTTGTGGTCATTCCTGGACTCACTGCAGCAGCTCCACACCCCAAATTAAACCCCAGGATCAAACCCCAGATTGGTCATTAAGTCAAAACAATTCACACCAAACCAACAAAACAATCCCAGTTGGATAAACAATCTCCAAACCACATTCCAAAGCAGCAAAACACAGGAGAAGCAAATCAGATAATATTGTTTTCCTTTTTATCTGAGGCTTCTCAGCTTCCCAGGAAATCCCGGGCAAAGGGATTTTTCAGAAAATATGACAGTGACACCAAAACTCCTCACAATCCCAATTTCCTGAAGCCATTCCCAGCCTGGCTCCTCATGGTCCTTCCTGGACCCTCTCCAGCAGCTCCACACCCCGAATTAAACCCCAGAATCAAACCAGGACCCCCAGCCCTGGTCCTGCTCATCCCAAACTCCCTGTTTCCAACCTTCCTGACACAGCTGCTCCTTGGAATGATCTCCAGCTCCCCGGAAAACAAAACAAAACCCTCGTCTCAGCAGCCCCATTTCTCATTCCGCTGCTGACAACGCCTAATGAAGTGGATAAATGATTAATTAAGAAACAATATTTCTCTACAGAAGCTCGCTCCTGGGAGGAGGAAAGCGAATCCCTCAGTGCTATTGTTCACTGGAATGTTTCCCACTGTTTTCAGCACAAATAGGAGGAGAAGCCGGAGCAGCAAGGGGGGAAGCGGAGCCGTGTTTGATCAGAGCAGGAACAACAAACAGCCCTGAGAACAAAACTCTGGGTGTTCCCTGGCTCTGGAATTAACTCCTCTGCCCCTCCACATCGAGACCGAGCTCCAGGAATGGGATTCATTGCTAATGCCAGGTTTGGGGAAAATTACACCTCCAAAACGGGGAAAAACGGGGTTGCTTTTGGTCATCCAAAGCAAAAAATATAATAAATATTTTAAATAAACAAAAAATAATACAATGCTGAACTTTTTCCTCAATGAAAATCCTTCCACAGCCTTCCCAGTCCTCCACACACCAGCTGTGGCATCGGGAATATGGAGCAGGATATTAAATCTCTCCAAGATTAGTTCCTGGAAAAGCCCAGACCATAATTAAAGGACATCCAATTAACAGCTTGAAAAGACCCATCTGAAAGTTGCAGTTACAAACTTTGACTCCTGTGGCCCCCTGGAGATGATTCCCTAATCTCCTTTAATTAAGATATTCATAACATGCCAGGCAAGGATTTTGGTAAGAGGCTTTTTAAGCTTCCCATTCCCATTTAGGAAGTGGTTAAAGCCATTTTTTTTTAATTAAAAAAAGAACTTTTTGATAGACAGTTTTACCTCTTTCTGTGTTCTGGCGTAGAGCAAAGGAAAAGGTTGTTAAAAATATAATTCACACATCAAAGTGCACTAAGTGGGATAGGAATAGGTCCATTCAATGCTGTTACTCCAGGCAATGGGAAACAAAACCTTTGGTTTTAGGTTGGAATTTCACAGAATCCTGGAGTGGTTTGGGTTGGAAGGGACATGAAATGAAATTTTTGGTTTTAGGTTGGAATTTCACAGAATCCTGGACTGGTTTGGGTTGGAAGGGACCTCCAAAGGCCATCAAGTCCAACCAAGGGACACCTTCCACTAGACCAGCTTGCCCCACGCTCCATACAGTTTCTCATCCTTGAGTATTTTCCTTTAAAATACCATTTTCCCCCTTAAAAACACCTCAGTGAGGCACTGACAGCAGGGATTTGAATTTTCCTCCAAACCCACTGACAAATCCCCCATCACTTCCCATTTCCTTCCCATCCCCTGACCTTATTTTGGAGAGCAGCTCTTGCGCTCACGCTGGTCCCCTGCAGTTTAACCTCTGCCACATCCAGGTTGTTTTCCTCAAAAATCCCCCTTTTTCCCCCTTTATTTTGTTACAAGTCTGATGTGACAGGGCTGAGCTCAAGGCCTCCCCCAGCAGCACCGGCTGCCTTTGGAATTGTTCCACCTCCATTTTCTCCGGGAGAGAGCAGCCAAAATCAATCTCTCTGCTGCATTCCCCTCTCCCCTCTCTCATTTCTCTTCCCTTCCTCGACCGAGACCGGAGGTGGAAAAGCCATTTTTTGGGAGCTGAGGCCTTGGCAGGATGATTTCCCGCTCATTATTCCTTGCTGGCCTCCAGCTCCACGCACAGAAACCTCCCAGCTCCCCTCTGGACATCCCTGATTGTGTTTTTCAGCTGCAGATCCCAAAATTGCAATAAATTCCTCGCTCCTACATCACTCCTTAAGCTTGGAAAAGGAATTGGAAAAGTCACTGAAGCAGAGAATCATGGAAATTTTTTTTTGGTGTTGGAAAAGCCCCCTAAGACCATCCAGGCCACCCTAAGTGCTCCAAGTTCATTTTCAAACCCTCCAGAGATGGGGACTCCAGCACTGCCCTGGACAACCTGCAAAGAGAGGTTTATTCCAAATTTCCAGGAAGGAATTTCCCCCCAAAATCCCAAACTCAATGAGCAATTCCATCCTGGGGGTAGAGGGGCTGGAACGAGTCAGAATCCCAAAACTGCAATAAATTCCTTGCTCCTACATCACTCCTTAAGCTCAGAAAATGAATTGGAAAAATCACCGAAGCAGGGAATCATGGAATTGTTTGGGTTGGAAAATCATGGAATTTTTTGGGTTGGAAAAGCCCCCTAAGACCATCCAGGCCTCCCTACCCCATGTCCCCAAGTGCTCCAAGTTCATTGTCAAGCCCTCCAGAGACGGGGACTCCAGCACTGCCCTGGACAACCTGCAAAGAGAGGTTTATTCCAAATTTCCAGGAAGGAATTTCCCTCAAAAATCCCAAACTCAATGAGCAATTCCACCCTGCAGATGCAGGGGCTGGAATGAGAGTCAGGAGGGGATTGTGAGCAGTCTCACCTCCCTGAACAGCAGCTCCATAGAAAGCTTTTGGATGTTTTGTTGGTGTTAAACATCTGAGACAGAGCGATGTTGACGTGGCACGGGCACTCTCCGGGCCTGCTCTCACATTTTTCACGCTTTATTACCCAGGATCTTCCCCACCACCTCCAAAAAGCCTGGGGAAAACATGAGGAGATTAAAAGAAAAGCTATTGCTTAATATCAGAATGAAATAGATCCAAACTCCCGGGCTGGTTATGAAATAATGATAATTACAGCCAGGAGAGCCGGGCCCAGGAGAGCCCTGAGTGCTCCAGCAGCTTTGTCTCTCTAAATGAATTTGTCCCATAAACATTTTTAGTGATCTCATTAGCATTGTTAATAAAAGTCATTAACTATGACACCATCAAGGCAGTTTGGGGACGAGTTTGGAGTTCAATTTGAAGGCACAGGGAGTGTTGGCCTGGGAATTTGTGGATGAAGCATCCCTTGGAGTATCCAAGGAAGGGGCTTGAAGCCACCTGGGATAGTGGAAGGTGTCTGGGCTGGAACTGGGTGATTTTTAAGGTCCTTCCCCACCCCAATTCCATAATTCCATGATAATGTCAAAATACACAGGACTCAGGATGGTCTTTGCCTGCTCTCCCCTGCCCTGCGCACATTTCACAGTCAGGTCACAGAGCCAGGTGAAATCGGGATTTTCACCCCATGGATTTACTTGGGTTGCATGTTCTGCTCTGAAATCCCCCCCCTTGGCTTGTCCTCGTGTGCTGGGGGGGCCTGGCTGAGCTCTCCACTCCCCAAGGATGTCCAGAAAAACAGATTTTCCACCTCGCTTTGCACAAAACCTGGAAAGCCAAACCGACAAATTGGACAGAAACACAGGGGGAAGAAAAACCCAAGCTACACATCCTGGGTGCAGATTTCACCACCCAAATTTTAAGGGAAAGGTGGATATTTTATTCCTTCATCACAAATTCAGCATTTCCAGCCAGGGCCGATCCAGGGGAGGCTGAATTTCACCCCCTCTTCCCCTCCATCTGCCTCTCCTCCCCTCCAGCCGTGTCCCTGGCACGGCTCTGGCACAATAAACCCGTTGTCTCCCCTGTCTGGGGTGAAGGAGTTCTTGCAAGGGCCTGGAAATATCCACAGCCAGGAATCCATTTCAGCTCCTTGGCTCTGGGCTGGCTCTGAGACATCCTGAAAATTTAATATGATGGGAGAGGCGGGAGGCGCCGCTCCGCCAGGAAATGTCACCGCAAATGTCACCCCAAAGGACACCTTTGTTTCCATTCCCTCTCCCTTCCACCTGATTTCTTCCTTTTTTTTTTTTCCTGCCTTCTTCCTTCTTTTCCTTCCTTTTTTCCCCTCCTCTTTGCTTTTCCTTCTTCCCATGAGAGGGGTGCCGGACCCAAAATGACCTTAGATGACTTTTCCAACCCAAACAGTTCCATGAATCCCTGATTTCTGTTGCTGGGTAGGACAGGATGATCCGCATGGTCCCTTCCATCCCAAACCATCCTGGAGTTCCACAACTTCCCTCCAACCCAAACAATTCCATGAATCCCTGATTTTGTTACTGGGCAGGACGAGATGATCCGCACGGTTCTTTCTATCCCAAACCATCCTGGAGCTCCACAACTTCCCTCAAAGCAGAGCAGGAGGGACAGCCCAATCTGCTCATTTGGACGCATTTAATATCCCTGGATATTAAAAGATTCCTGGCAGAATCCCACGTGCAGCCCCATTCCACAGGTGTCACATTCATATTTTTTTGAAAAATCCCTTCACCCAGGATTTTTCTCCTGGGAAGCTGAGAAGCCTCAGAGAAAAAGGAAAACAAGAATTATCTCATTTGCTTCTCCTGTGTTTTGCTGCTTTGGAACGTGGTTGGAGATTGTTTATCCAACAGGTGATTGTTCCGTTGGTTTCTGCTGTGAATTATTTTGATTTATTGGCCAATCAGGGCCAAGCTGTGTCAGGGTTCTGGAAAGAGTAATGAGTTTTTCATTATTGTCTTTTTAGCCTTCTGCCTGTATCTTTTCTGTGTTCTTTAGTATAGTTTAGTTTAGTATTATTTAGTATTATTTAGTACTATCCTTTCTTTATGTCCTTTCTGTATTCTTTAGTATAGTATAGTATAATATAATATAATATAATATAATATAATATAATACAATATAATAATAAATTAGCCTTCTGAGAACATGGAGTCAGATTCATCATTTCCTTCCTGCCATGGGGACACCCCACAAACACAATCCATGGGGAGAGCTTTCCCTGAAATGACACCGACTGCAAACCCAAGTTTTTTTTGTTGGTAACGAAGGACAGAGCGCAGAATAAATAAAAAAAACACCCGGAGAAAAGGATTGTGGAGGATGTCAGGAGGGGCTGAGTGTTCCATCCTAAATCCACGCTTGTGACAGACAGTGGATTAAACAGAAGATGAGTTACAGCTCCCCAGAGCACGGCAATGGGAGTCCGCCCCCCCCTCGTGCAGGCAGCGTGACAAACAGCCCCTGGAATAAAAATAAAAATAAAAAATAAAAATCAAAATAAAAAATAAAAATAAAAATAAACCGTGGCTGAAATCCGGGCACTGGATTTGCTGCGGAGCGATTCCAGCTCCATCTGTGGATTTGCACCCACAGAGATGAAAAATCCTGGGATGGTTTGGGTGGGAAGGGACCTTAAAAGTGCCACCATGGGCAGGGACACCTTCCACTTCCCCAGGTTGGTCCAACCTGCCCTTGGACACTTCCAGGGATTCTGGGGCAGCCGCATCTCCTCTGGGAATTTTGGAATTTCCCAAATCGCTCTGAGATTTTGCTCTGGAAACCTTCTTGAGATATCCCAGAAGGATTTGCTGGGAAAGCAAGGAGGTTTTCCCCCTGGAGTGCTCTGGGGAGCTGTAACTCATCTTCTCCCTTCAGTGCCTCTCTCCAGCCTGGCTGGTGCTGATCTGGGATCTCAAACACAGCGGTGCCAAGGACGGGGACAGTTTTCCAAGGAATTCCCCTGGAATTCCCCTGGGATCTCAGCTGAGTGCTGAGGAGGGGCTGGAGGTGTGGGAGCGAGCAGCCTTCACCTTCTCCCCACCAATGAGGTGCTGAAAAGCAGCAGTTTGCTCTCAAAAGCAATTTACTCAAAATATCCCCGCTTTCTCCGGGAAGAAAACGCCTGGGTCACCCAGGAGCTGATTTCACCGCTGGTGTTGGGGTCTTTTCCTTTTCTTTGCTAGCAAGGTAAGGCCACCGAGCAGAAATCTGGCACCCAGCAGTGCCACGGTGGGGCTTTGTCCCCATCTCACAACTCTTTTTCTTCATTCCACGTCATCTTCTCTCCTCTAATCTTCCCTGGCAGGTGCTGGCTAAAAGCAGGAGCGGGGAAAAGGCGGTTCTGAGGCTCGGGAAGATCCGTCAGCAGCTCCTCAGCCCGCTCAGGGTGTGACTTCTCACACCAGCTCCACGCCTGGAGCTGCAGATCCGTCCTCTATGGAGAAGATGAAACAGGAAAACCTCGTAAATGTGATCGCCTGGCAAAAGATTTGGAGAATATGGAAACTATAAGCGAGATTGAACCGAAAGCAAGGATGTCTCGGCATTCAGAAGACCCAGGAGAAGTCCAAACTTCCCCTCTGCTCCAAAACTGGGTGATTTCACCCTTTCCCAGCACCTGCTCCCAAAGTTGGGCGAGGGGTTGGTCGCTTTGGAGGGTGGAATTCCTCACCCATGGAAGGGCAAAGGGGTTTAAACTGAAGGAATGGCAAGTTTACATCGGATTTTAGGAGGGAATTCCTCCCTGTGAAAGGCTGGGATTGAATTCCCAGAGAATCTGTGGCTGCTCCTGAGGCTCCTGGAGCATTTAATACCCATTTTAAGCCAAAAACCAAGAGAAATCATGGGCTTTCCTCTGTCTTTTGGGGCTGAATAATTCACATTTCCATTAGTATAAACCCAGAGCCATTTTTTAAAGCACTTTTTAATCCATGGATTTTTTTTATTTTCCTTTTTTCCCAGGGAAAGGCTCTGCTCTGCAGAATATCTAAATCAATGCCAGCCAGTCCGAGGTGCAAGACCTGGAGCGTTGAGTTTCCTGTCAGGTGGATGCACACGGACATGGATCACAGCATTCCCCCCGGGGAAACTCTGGAATAAAGCAGAATTAATTATTGGATTTTTTTTTTCTGGCTGTGGTTTTTGCTCAGCACCTCCATCACTTCTGAATTAGGAAAGCTGAATTAATTTTTATTAATTTTTTTTTTCCAATTGTCCCTTTATCTGCAGACATTCCCAGCTGTGTTTTATGGCTCTCGTTTTCCTTCCTAGTCTGGAGAGGGGGGCACAGGGAGCCAACACCTGGCACTGGGAAACCCAGAGCCTCCTTTGCTGAGAGGGAAAATTTATTTTGTGGATGATTTTCCCTGACTTTCAGTCCCCGCAGCTGGCTGGGATGCAGATTCCAGCACTGCCCGAGGCATTTTCTGTCTGGAGGAACAATAAAACTTCCCCATCTGGCAGCTCATTCCCCACCATTAATGCGGTTTTTCGGCAGCTCGTTGACTCCTCGTTCCCAGAAATTCCCGAGGCTCCTTGGATAAACGGGCGAGGAACATTTGGAGGATGCTGGTGGAACATTTGGAGAGGGGGAAGAACATTTCTGACGGCCAGGAGATCGATCATTCCCGGGATGGGATCACGGAATCACACAGGTATGGAGTGCTTTGGGATTGGAAGGGACTCAAAACTCATCCGGGCCACCCCTGCCGTGGTCAGGGACCATCCCAGGGTGCTCCAAGCTCCATCCACCTGGCCTTGGACACTTCCAGGGATGGGGATCTGCTGTGTCCATCCTGGGAGCTCTGGATGAGTGTCCCAGAGCCGAGGGAAAGGGAATAATCCCCTTCCACCCTCCTGTTCCTCCCAAACCAGCCTTCAGGTGCAGCATCTGCTGTTGGTTTCCCAAAGTTTCCACCTCTGAAAGTCCAGCAGGAGGTGAATTTTTTGATCCATCAGAACCTCAGTTTGACCCATCAGAACCTCAGTCAGAACCTCAGGAGCTGAATTTCCCAGCCCTCATCCTCCTCATGGACAAGATCCAAGGGATTTGGGGTTTCCCAAAGTTTCCATCTGTAAAAGTCTTGCAGGAGGTGATTTTTTGACCCTTCAGAACCTCAGTTTGATCCATCAGAACCTCAGTTTGATCCTTCAGAGCGTCATTTTGATCCATCAGAACCTCAGTTTGACCCATCAGAACCTCAGTTTGATCCTTCAGAGCGTCATTTTGATCCATCAGAACCTCAGTTTGACCCATCAGAACCTCAGTTTGACCCATCAGAACCACAGTTTGATCCATCAGAACCTCAGTTTGATCCATCAGAACCTTAGTTCGACCCATCAGAACCTCAGTTTGATCCATCAGAACCTCAGTTTGACCCATCAGAACCTCAGTTTGACCCATCAGAACCTCATTTTGATTCATCAGAATCTCAGTTTGACCCATCAGAACCTCAGTTTGACCCATCGGAACCTCATTTGACCCATCCCAAACCAGCACATGGAATCCTGGATTGATTTGGGTTGGAGGAGACCCCAAAGCTCAGCTGGTCCCACCATGGGTCCCACACCTTCCACTGTCCCAGGTGGCTCCAGCCTGGCCTGGGACACTTCCAGGGATCCACAGATCCTCTGGGAATTCCATCCCAGCCCCTCCCCACCCTCAGACCTTGCACCAGCCTGAGCTTTACAGAACAAATCCAGACTCTCAAACAGCCAGCACCAATTTTTATTAAAGCTAAAAGGGTGAAAAACGGAGTGGGGAGAGAAAACTGCTCATCCCAGGCTGGGAGAGCCATCCCTCAGTCCTGGATCAATAAAACCCCGAGCAACTCCTCCTTTCCTGGAGCTCCCATCGATTTCCCTCAAAATCTGATTCCAAGGGAGCTGCTGCCACCTACTGAGGTGATTTCTCACTCTCGTGGCATTTTTCTTGATAATTATGAAAACATCTTCAATTTTTTTTAAGCAAGAACTGTGAGATGAACGAGCATCCTGGTTTTTGATGCCTGCTTGTCTCCCCGTGGAGAAAAACCCCTGAGAACTCGGAATAAAGCCGTGAGGGCCCCACCCAAAAGGCAAAACACACAAGGAAGAGCTCTGAAGTGGGGTTTGATTTGATAAGCACATTTTTTTCCTGACTCCCATGACCTCATGAGCTCTCCTGCCCAAGCTCACCTTGTCAGGACACATTTGATGTGAATCCAGAGGGATTAAAGGAGTGGGTGCGGCGCTGGGAATGCAGCATTCCTCCTCTCTGACACCAACAGCCGCCAAGAATTTGACTCATGTGGCTCCTCACACCTTAAAAAGACGGAGGTGAAGTGGTGTCATACAAAAAAAATTAAAATAAATCTGTGGTTGCCACATCCCTGGGAAAGTCCAAGGCCAGGAAATGAACCTTGGAAATGAGAATGTGCTCAGTCCTTCCTGTAATTCTTATTTTCTCATTTCCTTCATGGAAACCTCACTGCTCTGGAAGACTTTTGGTTCTTCTTCTTCAATGAACCTTGGAAATGAGAATGTGCCCAAATCCTTCCAATGCTTCTCCTTTCCTGATTTCCTTCATGGAAACCTCCCTGCTCTGAGGTTCTTCTCAATCCCAAGAAAGTCATGCTAAAAAAAAATCCCAATTCCACTAAAATTACTGAGATAAAAGAACCACTGGGATTCTGATTAACTCAATCCATTATTAATTTAATGGATTTTATTCCAATACAGGTCAGTAAGTGAAGGTTTTTTGAGTCAAATTAGCACTTGGGAGAATCATGCAGAATTTTCCCAACAGCCCCACTTTTTTTGATCCCATCCCTCAATCCAGCCCTATCCAGGCCTGCAATTAAGCACGACAGGAAGAGAATTAAATGTGGGCTTGGACACATCTTTTAATGAGGATGTTTTCCAGGACTGGGGCCAAATAAGCCTAAATCCATCAGTGCCCAGAGGTGAGTGTGGAGCTGCAACAGGGAAAGGAGAATCAGAAACTTTCCCATTTGGACTGAAACCCGAAGCATTAATTAGGACATTAATTTAATTTCCCTTCCTATGTCAGCTTTTAATTAAGCCTTCATTTGCCCTCAGACGCTGGCTTTGGGATTGCATGGAATTGCCATGGCATCCTGCAGGGCTCTGCCAGCTCTGGGCCCGGGGGTGGCTGGGCACAGGGGACAGAGGGACACAGCTGTCACCTGGCCTGGTGGCCTTGGCACAGGGAGAACAGAATTCCCGAGGCTGCTCCAAACCTCAGCACAAAAGCTTGGACCTTCCGCTCACCTGGATCTCTGCAGATGCCCAAATTTCCCCCCAGATTTCAGAGGGAGCTCTAAAATTAATGCAGGAAAATTCCTAACGGTGCCTCCGTTAAACCCTCTCGCCAAACCCAGCTCCTTAAATGAAATGTCTGGTGGCTCTTCATTCATCACTCCTCAATTTCAACTTCTTAAGGCTCTCTTTTCATTCCAGGATATTGGATTTGATAGAACAACAATGGCCTCAGCAGAGGAAAAAGGTTTTCCTGGAATTATCTTTCCTGCTTCAGCACGATCGCCCTTCTCCATCTCCCTCCCCATTGTGGGCTCGCTCCATTCCTCATTTCCATGGTGCAAAGAACACCCAGAGCCACCCAGGCTTTGGGGTGACCTCAGCTACCCCCTCTCCAGGAAATTTTATGGGAATTAGGGCCTGGATGTGGATAAAGACACGAGACTGAGTCAGGTAATCCAGATTGGAATGCTGGTCCTGCCCCTGGAGGACCATGGGGACCATTCTCCCTGGACAATGCTGGAAAAGCCATTTCAGGAGTTTCTGGGAGAGTGGAAGAACAGTTTGTAACCCCCTGAAAGGATCCATTTCTAATCCTGGAAATCCTTCCAGCCCAAACCATTCCATGTTTTTACAATTCTGTGTTCCCGCAGAAATCCTCAGTCCAAAAAAAGCTCCCGGAAAAAGCTGATGGGCAGAAAATCCGGAGAAAAGACAAACCCTTCCCATCTGGAAAGAAAACACTGGATCACCACTGGGGCACTTTGCCAGCCCATTAAAACCAGCAGGAACCCACTGGTGGATTTAATGGAGCAAGAAGAACTTTCCTGCAGATGTTCCTGCAGATCCAGCAAAGAGATTTCCGTGGTGCTCCAGAGGCGACTCAGCCAAGTCCCTCCCAGTCATTCCCTCCCCTCTTTCCAGGAAATTTGACCAAGCACAAACTTTGGCAGGGGGGCTGTGGAGGATATTCAAGTGAATTATATTTTGCTGAATAAAAATTAAGAGGGGAATCAGTTAAAAATCATTTTAATCAGGGAAACAAATGGAGAAAGGGATGGAATGATCCCTCGTAGATGGCTTTTGACATTTGTGGATTTGTTTTGTATTCCCTCTCACTCAATAAACTGAAGGATGACTGAGTTCATTTCACAGGAGATGGATTGGATTTTCTCTGAGCGGCTCTGCTGTGCCCATGGAATTCAACCAAAAAATAAAAAACCCCAACCAACCCTGCGCTTTGAAAAACCCTGAATTCTGCATTATCAGAGCCCAGCTGCACCGCCGGGGCAGGGGAGCAGCACACCCACTTTTGGGGAGGAAGGAGATTTTCTGATGGTGCTGAGGAATATTTGGGGCAAATTTAAAGCAAATTTGCACCGAGACACAGCCATGAACCCCGAAATGAAGAGTTTAATTGATGTACGAGCTGGCACCCAGCCCAAACTATGGGATTTTTGTGGGGAGCCAGCTTGGGAGTGGGAGCAAGAACAAGGGGAAAATCAAAGGGGAAAGGGGGGGAAATCAAGGTGGGGAAGGGGGAAATCAAAGTGGGGAAGGGGGAAATCAAAGTGGAAAAGGGGAAATCAAGGTGGAAAAGGGGGAAACCAAAGTGGAAAATGGGAAATCAAGGTGGGGAAGGGGGAAATCAAAGTGGAACAAGGGGAAATCAAAGTGGGGAAGAGAAAATCAAAGTGGGGAAGGGGAAATCCAAATGAGGGAGGGGAAATCAAAGTGGAAAGGGGGAAATCAAATTGGGGAAGGGGAAATCAAAGTGGGGAAGGGGAAATCAAAGTGGGGAAGGGGAAACCAAAGTGGACAAGAGGGAATGGCTTCCCACTCCGGAGGGAAGGCAGAGATGGGGTTTTGGGAAGGAATTTCTGCCTGTGAGGGTGGGCAGGGGCTGGGATGGAATTCCCAGAGCAGCTGTGGCTGCCCCTGCATCTCTGGAAGTGTCTCAGGCCAGGCTGGAACACTCTGGGTAGTGGAAGGTGTCTCTGCCCATGGGCAGGGGGTGGAATGAGAGGGTTTTGAGGTCCTTGCAACCCAAACAATTTCGGGATTCTGTGATCCTATGGAAGCAGAAGGAGACAAGAAAAGCCACTGAGGCTCAGCTCTGCCCAGCTGGGTGAGGTGCTTTCCCTCCCAGCCTAACCCAGAAAGGTCCCTCTGTGCCTTTGGGTTGAAGAGGCTTTTCAATATTGTAGGAAAACTGGTCTCTCCATTTTCTGCATCCCTCAAGCATCGAGGAAATCGATGTCAGTGCAGTGTTTTAGTCAGGGCAGCCCCCACCAAAGCCTCTGCAGTGACTGATGAGGGGAAAAAAAAAAAAGAACGAAGCAGGAAAAATAAATTAAAACCAAACTCAAAACCTGCTTATTCCTGGCAGAGACTGAAAATAGGGCGAGGGGAGGCTCTCCTGCCACCCAAGAGCTCCTTGGATCAGCCACCAGCTGAAGGCTCTCAATAAATCCGCAGCCTTGATACCAGACCTGCAGGACAGGTTGGATCAGGCACGAGCTCCCTTGAGGATTTCGGGGAGATGGAAGATAAACACGAGCCCTTTATCAGTTACATCTCTGCTCTTTAAGCTTCTGGCCCTCTTTTATTTATTTTAAGTGTTGAGGGGAATAAGGAAACACATTTTATTTATTTGTGGGCATGAGAGAGAGGCCGTAAAGCCAAAGTAAATCCTGATCCAAAGTCTTGGCTTTACAATTCCATCGCTGCGTGAGCCTGGCTCCAAAATCAGAGTGTAAAATGTCAGGGAGAACACCTCCTCCCCGTCTTTTCACCCAGATGAACTCCCCACCTCCACACACGCTCCTCTCCTCCCTCAGCAAAGCCAGAACATCAATAAGAATATTTCCATGAGGTTTTTTTTTTCCCCCCCTCTGGGTTTTTTTTTATTCCCTCGTTGGCAGCAGGTGACGATGGCCCAAGGAAATCACCTCCACGCCAGGGAATTTGCAAATTGGCCTCACCATTTAGCACGAGAAAGTTGTTCAAGATTTAGCAGACCCACTGCCAAAAAACTACTTTGGGAAATTGGGTTTTTTTTTTCCTCCCCTGATCCCTGGGGCAACGGGCTCGTTGGAATGCTGTGAGCACACAGTGCAGATGCTGAGGACCCTGAATTATTTAATGCTCCACACTTCTCTGAGCTGAGAGCCTGAGGAGCCAAAGGGAGTTGGGTGCAGTTCCTTCATCCACAACAGGCAGGGGTGAGAAATGGGGGAAATTGCAACCCTGGATTAGGGAATCAGGAGAAATTCCTGTGGCGATCCCTCCCAGCCTCTCACACACCCAGTTCCAGCTTTTCCGTCCCCAAAAACACTTCCGTGCTCTCAGTTACCTCCATTCTCTCCTTAAAAGTTTTTCATAGAACCCCAGCATGGTTTGGGTTGGAAATGACCTTAAAGACCAACTCCACTGCCATGGGCAGGGACGCCTCCCACTATCCCAGGGAATTCCGTCCCAGCTCCTCCCCACCCTCACAGGAAGAATTTCTTCCCAATGTTTAATCTAAACTCCTCTCTTTTGGTTTAAAGCCACAGCTCTGTGCGGGTGGCAAAATCCTAAAATTTTCTGTAAAATTTTCTCTCTCAACCCGGTCAGCATCAGCTCCGAGCATCTTGTGGCCCACATGCCAAATCTTGTGAAAATATGAGGAATAAGGAATATCAGCAGGTCAAAAATGCCCTTGCCCCTCTTGGCCACTCTCAGACCCTCACACAGAGCAGATTCTGAGAGGATTCCCCAGCACAGGAACCTGTACCTTAAGAAAGGCCATTTTGCTCTCTCAAAAATGCATTTTTTTTTTCCCCAGGAAATAAATGCAGAGCAGTGAGTTACAAAGACTTACTTGAACGATTAATCATTCCAGGAGCACCCCAGGCCATTGCAGCCACAGCTGGGATTACTCATTCCAGACAGTCCACACTTCTCACTGGAATAATGAACATTTTCAGAAATATTCAACAGCCAACAAGCTGAGTTAGGCAGAACCTGAAGGTTTATTTTTTTTTTTTGGTACAAAATCACATTATAATAAAATCATTGTAAAAGTCCTCTAAGGTCATGGAATCCAACTCTTCTCCCAGCCAAACCATGCCAACAAATGCCACATCCACGCATTTTTTTAAACACTTCCAGAGTGTTCAAACCAGGGCTGAAGACCTTGACTCAAACATCTTTATGAAGGGAGATGCAAAACCAGTGGTCTAACACGTGCAGGAATTAATTTTAAATACTCACCCCTGTTGATAAAGTTGAAAAGCACCTGTGGAACACCCAACAGGACAAAACCACCTCTTTTATATTTTTTAAAAAACCTCTACTGCATCTCCTCTCTTTATCTGCCTCACCTCACCAAGCAAAACCCCGTGTAAAGCCAATTAAAGGCCATTTGTCACAGGGTAGAAACAGAAATGCTCCTGGCCTGCTCACAGCTCACTCTGAGTCACAAATCACAATAACCATTCTGTGGAAATCGTGAGAGAGAAGTTCAAAATCCTGCCGAACTCAATGAGCCATTAAATGGTTGACAATATTCTTTATAGGAACCACGAATAGTTAATTAATCCCCGAATATGAATGGTGAGCATGAATAATTACCACCGTAGATCCTGATCAAGAGATCTGCGGCAAGCATAATTTGACATTGCTTCATGTACAGCAGCTCACACCAGCTGGGAGACCGGTCCTAAAAGGGTTGGGCTTGGCTTTAAAATGTGGGAATCCCAGATGGGAACACATCAGTTCTGTTCCAGTGTGCCACTGCACTCACTTTCCACGAAATCTTCACTTTTTTTTAAAATCTGTTTGCCTATTTGTCTCAATTTTGTCGGTCTCAATGTGTACAAAGGGTCTGTCTATTCCTTCATCTTCATTGCTATAAGAACCTCTTATCCTCATTCCTATTCCTTCACACATCCTGGATTAACAATCCAGAGGGTCCCTTCCCTTCCCTTCCCTTCCCTTCCCTTCCTCCCTTCCCTTCCCTTCCCTTCCCTTCCCTTCCCTTCCCTTCCCTTCCCTTCCTTCCCTTCCCTTCCCTTCCCTTCCTTCCCTTCCCTTCCCTTCCCTTCCCTTCCCTTCCCCTTCCCTTCCCTTCCCTTCCCTCCCTTCCCTTCCCTTCCCTTCCCTTCCCTTCCCTTCCCTTCCCTTCCCTTCCCTTCCCTTCCCTTCCCTTCCCTTCCTTCCCTTCCCCTTCCCTTCCCTTCCCTTCCCTTCCCTCTCCATTCTGGCATTTCCAGGCCGGTGTTTTTCTCTCCCAGCCACTCAGGTTCCTCTCTTTGATGTTCAGAACATTCCCTCAAGTCTGGAGCTGTTGAGATGTGACCTTCAGAAGTTCTTGCACGACACAAGAACAAACAAGGAGCCGCCACGGGCGGCGAGTGCAGGGAATTTCTCAATCAGTGAATATTTGCACATCCTTGGATGAGAGATATCAGTGGCACCAAGAGTTGTTATTAATCAAAGCCCACTGAGAGTCTCCTCCTGGGCAAAACGTGGTTCATGATGTGCCTTGGCACTGCCTTGGTGTCCCACCCAGAGTCACTCGGGCTTCATCAAACCCTCAGCACTCAGAGCCTGGCAGGAGTTTGGAGGGGTTCAGGTGATCCAGGTGGGAGGGGACGTTCAGACAGGAGGAGAGACCCTCCCATGTCACTGCAAAGATGTCACATCCAACCCATCCATTCTTTCCAACCCATCCATTCTTTCCAACCCATCCATTCTTTCCAACCCAACCACCCTTTTCAACCCAACCACCCTTTTCAACCCAACCAATCTTTCCAACCCAACCCAACATTTCCAGCTCAGCCATTCTTTTCAACCCAGCCATCATTACCAGCCCATCCATTCTTTCCAACCCATCCATTCTTTCCAACCTAACCACCCTCTCAACCCAACCACCCTTTCCAACCCAATCACCTTTCCAACCCAACCAATCTTTCCAACCCAGCTAATCTTTCTAACCCAACCCAACAAGGAGGAAAACAGTGCCCCTGATGCTGCAAATATTCCCAAAGCATTATGGCTGCCCATACCTGGCTTCTGACTGTTCCATCCTGTCTAACTGGTGCCTTTTTGACCAATCCAATCACCCTTTCCAACTCAGCCATTCTTCTCAACCCAACCATCATTACCAACCCATCCGTTCTTTCCAACCTAACCACCCTCTCAACCAACCACCCCTTTCAACCCAATCATTTTTCCAACCCAGTCACTTTTCCAACCCATCCATCCTTTCCAGCCCAACACATCTTTCTAACCCAACCCAACAAACAGCAAACCAGTGCCCCTGATCCTGCAAATATTCCCAAAGCTGCCCACATCCACTTCTGCCTGTTCCATCCTGTCTAACCGCTGCCTTTTTTGATGCTGGAGGTTTGAAACCTCCCCTCAATCAACTGACAAAACCATCTACAATTGAGCTGCAGCAGCTCCGTGACCTCTCGTGCACCTTTTGTCTTTCAAAGCACAGCCAGGTGCTGCAGGAGGGAATATCTGAGGACTTGGAAATGGTTTCTTCCCCTTTTGCTGCCGCGGTGTCCGCGGGGAGCCGAGCGCCAGGACGTGCTGCACAAATCCATTTGTTACAGTAAACAGCCCCAGGCACTCGCCGACCGTGGGGGATTCCTTGGAGGGTTTGTTCCTCCTTGCAAATTTAAAGATATGAGCTCAGGAGGGACCAGAAGCTTCTTCCTGGCCTGAGGCCAAGCATGCAAAGTGTACAAACAGACGCTGACAGCTTCGTACGCAACACCAAGAAAATAAGAACAATAAAAACAGCTGAAACAAATAGTATTTGAAATAAACTGGACAGAGGGTCGGGCCATCATTTCATGGAATGGAATCGTGGAATAGTTTGGGCTGGAAGGGACCTTAAAGATCACCCAGTTCCACCCTCTGCCATGGGCAAGGACAGCTCCCACCCCGCCAGGTTGCTCCAAAGGCATCCAACCTTGAACACTTCCAGGGATCTTAAAAGCCTTTTCCAACCCTAATGATTCCATGATTAATTTAGTTCAGAGGCAGCTCTCACCCCTGGGTGAATCCCCCTGCAAAACTCTGACCTGCTGCCAGCAGCAAAGCCAGGACCAACATTTCTGTGTTTCATCACTCACCAAATCCCCACCTTTCTGCTGAGGCTGGGACTAGCAGGGGACCGTGACAGGAGTTTCCTTGTAGGAACCTGACTTTGGTTTCCCTTTCCAAGGCCCCATCACCTTCCCTGTGGAGGTCCCATCAGAAAAACTCTGTTTAAGAGTTTGGTGGCTGTGAAAATAAAACTAAATAAACTAAACTTTGCTGGCAGTGCTGGGACAGGCTGAGCCTGACCCTATTATTGCTGTGACACGAATTCCATTAAAATCTGCAGTGGCACAGAGATAAGTTCCTATTGAAGACCGGGCTTGGCAGTGAAATTCCAGCAGAGTCTCAAGTCAATGGCAAGTTCAGCCCCCCTTGTCCTTGAAATAATGATTTGGCCATGGTGGCTGCAGGTCTGGAGTGTCACACAGAGCAGCACAAAGTGATTTTTCCCAAAAGATGTCCCTGGAGAAGGGCTGAGGCAGGGGGAGGAAATGAGGCTGACAACAAGCACAGTTGGGTTTACTCCGCTTCTACAGCATGGGAGGGGTTTCAGCAAAGTTCAGCTGCTTTTTAGGGCATCAGAAAATGCTTTAAGAGGCACATAAAAATCTAAAAAAACCTCCAAGATCTGGTAATAATCCTGCTTTTTCTGGTGTTTATAACAGCAGCAGCAGGAAATGCTCACGTCACGGTCCAACCTCTTTTCGATCTACTTGACCTCAACTTTCACCGGCTGCACAGAGCAATAAAGTGCTGTCTCAGGCACAGCCTAATTAGCCCTGAAAAATCAGATTCATCCAAAAGAGCAGCACGGGGAAGATCCAGCTCCTGCCCCAGAAGCCCCATAGCTCCAAACATCCAGCATCAGTTTGGGATCATTAACGTGATGAGGCTGGGTCTGGTCCGGTCCCCCGTGCAACGAGCATCAGCCGCCACCAATTTAACTCAGTGAGAGAGAATCTGTCAAGTTATTTCCAGGGTTAACAACTCAACACTGTTTTAAAATATAAATTCCACGTCTGGCCTGAACTTGGCTGCTTTCAGGTTCCCACTCTTGGGTCTTGTGATGCTTTTGTCAGGCACATTAAACAGCCTCGATGATCAGAACCATCCTCCCCACGTGGACGGGGATGAACCACATCAAGTTACCTTTGGAAGGATTTTTTCTCCTCAAATTAAGGTAACAAGGACTAAACCACACCAGGGCTGGTTCCACCATGGGGAGAACCTGAGCAGAGAAGGCTTTCAAAGGCACAAAGGAGCACTTAAATGCCCGTTTCCCACTGAAAATCACGGGCCCCTGGGTGTTCTGCTCCATCTGGGGAACTTTGAAAGCCTCCTCCCCTGTCTCGGACAGATTAATGGGAAATAATAAAAATATCATTCAAACGTGGAGTCTCAGGGAGGTGATTCAACCCTCAGTCCCAGCTGCCACAGTTGTCAGTAAATTAGGGGAGAAAAGAAAACACAAAATGATCCTTTTCCAGTCCCTCCAATTACGCTGGGATGGTTCTGCCTCTGATGAGAGATTCTGAGAGCATTTTGCCTCATCCAGGTGGGAAACGGCTCGGTGAGGAGTGGAGAGCTGGGGGAAAGGGGGGCAAAAGAGGACAGCCAGCAATTCAGGGTGTGCCAGGACACCGAGCAGTGCCACCAGGAGCCTGGTGACATCCATCATCCCACAGGGAAAACACAGACAGGGAAAGACCGGAGAGGAGAGAACACAACCTCTGTCTGCCCTGCACCAGCTGCTCCCAGGGGAAGGCTGTCAGGAACAGAGAGCTCCCAACAAATCCAGCTGAGGAGAGAGAGAGACACAGCACAGGAAAAGTAAAAAAACGACACATTGCAGGTGCATAAAATAAAATAAATCCTGATTTTAGAGCCTGGGGAACACACACACACACATGGCTGAGCTGCCTGACCTGCTCAGGTGCAGTTTAACTCCTTCTGGACCTGCCTCATTCCTCCTGCGTCCTCCCACCAGGATGTTCGTTAATTGCACAGCAGCATTCCAGTTCCACATATTCTCAAATAAAACAGCTTTGACGTTTTCGTGTTGTAAATGTGAAACTTTGAAATCCCCACGAGGGGATTTGGGCTGTGGAAGTCCAGACCTGGGGTAGGACAAGGGGGAATGGCTTCCCCACTGCCAGGGAACAGGGTTGGATGGATTTTGGGAAGGAATTCCTGCCTGGGAGGGTGTGATGGAATTCCAGAGAAGCTGGAATTCCAACCCTCGTTCTGGTTTGGGGCTTGGGTTTTGCATGCGGATGTGGCTGCAGGGAGATGTGAGCGTGAATGCTCATGCATCCACGGATACATTAATTTAATATATTCAACACATTCAATACATTCTGTGGACAAAGGGTTCCCGGTTTAGTTTTTGATCTCAGCCTTTCTCTGCCTCCACCAGGCGTTAAAATCCCAGAATTAAAGGAAACAGAGTAATTGAAATCCTTCCCTGCTAATACACATGGGCAGCCATTTGGAAATGGAGCCGTTATTACAGAAACCTAATTAAATGATTTTCTCCACTTGCCCCCCAGCCATGAAACAACCGTAACGTGTGGTGACTTTTCTCCAAGCAGCCACCGTGAAATCAGCACAAATTTTCCATCAGAAATGGACAGCTGTGGCCACCAAACCAACGAGTGCTGGGGCTGTTACACCTGGGCAGCCTCAAAAAGTGCATTTTTCGTGTGGAGTGGGAGGGATCTGTTCTCCTGAGCCTGGACCTCAGATTTCCCATGCAGAAAAGGAGCTACAAAAAACTTATTTTCTCCCATGAAGAAAAAAATTCCCTTTCTCAATGCAGATAGAATTCCTTTTCCCAATTAAATTGCTGGTCGTTAAGGTCCTGGCCTTTTCCTTGGTGCCAACCAAAGCTGGTTTGGGGAAGTTCCAATTAATAATTCCCTCTTCACTTGCTGGAGGTCGACTACAAACACCAGAGGGGTATAAAATGGGCTGTAAAGGGGTGAAATCATGGGTGTAAATAGGGGAGGGAATAATGGAATTATTTGGGTTGGAAGGGACCTTAAAGCCCATCCCACCCACCTCCCACTGTCCCAGATGCTCCAAGTCCCATCCAACCTGACCTTGGGCACTTCCAGGGGTCCAGGGCCAGCCTGGGCAGGAATCTGTTGCTGTTGGCAGAAGCATCAGGGCAAATAAAACATAAATAGGCTCCAAAGAAGAACCCAATCGCAGCTTCTCTGCCTCCTCCCTCATTAGAGTGTCAAAGCCTCAGCTCAGCTCATCCCGCTGTACCCTCGCTCCATCTGTTCCGTCTCTAATTTCAACGTCAATCAAAAACAAACAGAATTCCTGAAAAAAATGTGAAAGAAATCCGGCGCTTCCAAGTTCCCTTTGTCTCCTCCAAGACTTTACCTCCTCCTGTTTGGCCCAGGCGGGGGCTTTCCAAGCTTGATTTTTTTTAGGGAATACTACAAAACAGAGAACTCGGAGCCCTCCTAGAGAGCTCTCGTAAAAACTCCATGGTTGGATGGAAGCTGGAACAGATGGGAGAGCTCTCCAGGCTCTGCATTAACCCTGCTGTTCCCTGACTGGGGGCCAGCAACACTTTCAAATTTCAAGGAGTACAGAGCTAAAAATACATCTCCAAGCCAGAGATGATCCGAAGTTTCAACAAACATCAACAAGACGGGTGACGTCCTTTTGGTGGGGATGGCAAACAGCTCCTTGTGGGGAAACTCAGGAGTTTCAGCACCTCAGTGGCTGGGAGAGGGGAGGGATTTAAGGGGGAAGATGTTTGGAGGGAATTTGGTGGCCATTGCAGCTGGAATCCTTCAACCATCAGCTCATTACGTGGAGAGTAGAGCCAAGAGGGCCGTGATTGGGGTGGAGAAGCAGAGCAGGACTCCTGGGGGAGATTTGCCGTGCTCCACTCGGTGCTGCTCGATAAAAAAAAAAAAAAAATCTCCATTTTTGCTGCCGAGAACACAAGTTCTGGTTGGATTCCAAAGGAGTTGGGGGTGCCCAGAGTCTTCTAATCTCAGCCTGTTTGAGGTTTCCACACCCACCTTCCCTCCCTGCCGCACAGGAGGGGAATGACACAAACCCACAGCGGGACCGGGAGCTCTTGGACACCACAGGGTGAGGATTTCAGAGGTCCCAAAGGGATTCAGGATGTTCTGATGTAGGAAATGTTCCGTCTCTGCAGTGAGGGACTCTCCTTTTCGTGGAACCATGGAATGGTTTGGGTTGGAAGGGAGCTTAAAGATTATCCAGCGCCATGGGACTGGACACGGACACCTCCCACTATCCCAGGGTTCAAAGATCCTCAAGGCCCCCTTTTTAATCCAGAATATTCCATGATTTCCACAGAAACTGAGGTCCCAAGCTGCAGCCAAGCTGCTCACTGAGCCCAGGAAAAAAGTGTCTGAATTCCCCTCTTTGCCCAAATAATTCCTACCAGACTCTGCCTGCTAAAACACCGAGCTCCTGCTTGCCTTAAAGACACCTGGAAGGGAAACAGAAGGAGAGCAGGATGAAAAATTTCCCAGATATGAGCGGAAGGTCAGCGGATGAAACACGAATTGTCACAGATTTGTTGCTCAACTGAGCAGGATTGCAACTGAAAAAACGCAGCCCTTCAGTCCTGCAGCTGAAAATAAGCCCAAGTCGAACAGAAGTCCTTGAGTGCAGACACAAGATTGGAATTAAATTTCCTCCTAACTCCTGGTAATGGAGTTCTGCCAGAGCCAGGAGTCCAATTAAGGGGATAAATACTCCCATAACTCACCAACACTTTGCATTTCAGGGGTAATTTTGCTGAAGTAAGCACTTAATGTGATTATTTTGTTTCAGCCTGATTTAAGATGACAACTTTTGCATTTCCTAAATATTAATTAGCCTGGGATTCCTATTTATTTAAACTCGGAGGCAGCAAGGTGGTGCTTGTGTGATTTACCTCTGGCTCCTGGCACTTCCCTGGGCTGGGACGTCAGGGATGCAATTGTGACCAATTAACCTCCGTGCCTGTCAGCAGTGAGGATGAGCAATGGAGCTTGGTGGGGTTGTTTGGGGAATAATCATCCCACAAAACAGGCCAGCATCTCCTGCTCTGGATAAAAATTGAGTTTTAATGGATTTTCAGCGGTTTGGGTGCCGTTCCCCTTGAGATGAGTCTGTTTTAGTGGGTGGCTTTTAAGGGGGACACGGTGCTGCATGGCTGGCGTGGAGATCCTGGGGTGTCTGCCCACTTGAGGGTTTGGAATTATTATTGGAATAATATAATAATATATATTATATATAATAATAATAACCGCAACAATAATAATGATATACAATAATATCATTATAATATTGGAATATATAATAACATAATAATATATATAATTATTGGAATAATATCATAGGAATGGGAGTGAGAGAGATGGATTTTTTTTTAAACTGAAACAGGCTTAGATGGGATATTGGGAGGGATTTCCTCCCTGGGAGGGAGGGGAAATCCAGAGTGTTTACCCAATTATGAATATCAATATCATATTTATTTTCACCCAAATGCTGATATCAATAATTGTACCAATAATTGATAGTTTGGGGGTCATTTTCACACACCACGAGGAGCCCCAGTGCTCCCAGTGTCACTGCAGCTCTTGCACAGTTCAGGTGACAGCTTGACCCAGCCAGGCCACAAAACCTCTCCTCAAAGCCAGGCTTAAAAACATCCCATCAAATAATCCCTGTGCTGGAAGAGGTGGGAGTGTGATCACAACTCCTCTGGCATCCAGAGGAGTTTGCTGGGTTTCGCAGCAACTTGAGAAGGCTGCTCCAGGGGGATTCCTCACTCTATGTCCCTGCAAACCACCCAAAAAACCTGTTTGCTCCTTCCCACAGGCACAAGGCTGGAGCTGCTCCTCCGTGTGTGACACATTTCTGTGTTTTAGCAAGTTCAGGAGGTGTTTGTCACATTTTCCTGCCCTTCCTGCACTAATAAACCGCCCTGGAAAGGCTGCAGAATTCCCAGCTGGCACAGGAGCGAAGGAGCACTGACTGTGCCTCTTGGATGGACAGCGGGTGTGACAGGCAGAGCTCTGGGATTACAGGAGTCAGGGCTGAACAGGGAATGGAAATAAATTTACAGCAGTGTTGGCACGAGGGATTTCACAGATTAAAGAGCAGCACTTCACAGATCAGGTGTAGGACTTCACAGAATACAGCCAGCGGTTCACAGATTTAAAGGCAGGATTCCACAGAATAAATCCAGGACTTCACAGAATAAAGGCCAGGATTCCACAGAATAAATGCAGGGCTTCACAGATTAACAGGCCAGGATTCCACAGAATAAATTCAGGGCTTCACAGATTAAAGTCCAGGATTCCACAGAATAAATTCAGGGCTTCACAGATCATATCCAGCAATCCTGAACTGCAGCAGAAGCAAAATAAAAACTCATGGAGAACTGATGTTGGTGAGGAGAAATGTCATGCAAAGAAATCTCACTGAAATCCAGGTTCAGCATTTACAGGACCAAACCGAGACAGGAGCCACAAACTGGGCTGGACCCAAACTGAGGTAAAGCTGCCAATTCCCTCCTTTTTTAAGAGTCAAACCACGCCTAGAAAGGTAATTAAACTGATACATTTGATTATCAACATGACATCATCCCGCTCTGGCTCCTGGATGAGCTCCAGGCAAAACCCCCTTGGTCACCTGCACGCCCCATTAATGCCTCCACGTGCTTATCCCAAAAGAAATCAAATTCCCTTCATTTACTCCACCCCATAGCTGGGGAGTAAACTATGTGTTTAATTATAAACTTTCCACTCAGAGCCGCTGTAATTAATGAGCTGAGGAATCTGCAATGTGCCCTGGAGCAACCCTGGATTCCTCCTGGGGACCCTGGTGCAGTTGGAGTCACTTCCCATTAGCTTTAGGAGCTGGAGTGCCCACTCAGGCATTAATCACAAAATGCTGCAGCTCCTGGACTTTTAATTACTGTGCTGCACATGGATTGTCCCACCCTGGTAATTAATGGCCTTCCTGGGGCTACTGAGGGCCTTGCTTGGTGTTGTTCAGCTTTGATGCAAGGTTTTTGGGAAAATGGGATTTCCAGAGCTGGGAATGGCTCTGGGATGGGGCAGGACGAGCTGCAGCCTGGAAATAATGAGGGATTTTACAGTCTGGAGGGCAGGGTGCCGGAAGAGGAGGCACAAAACAAACTCCAAATGTGGAATCAACGTGGGAGAACCATCCTCAGCTCTTGTCCCTGTCCCAGCGTTTGGTGGGGTTTGACCTCCTCTCATGATGCCCAGAATTAAAGCACTGTGAGAGGTGGAGGTTAATTATTAATTATTGACAAATGAAAATTGGAAGTCAAACCTCAAAATGGTCCAGCTCATTTGTTTCAGGGATATCCAGAACATTTTTCCCATGCCCAGGACATCACTCTCCTGTCGTGGCAGGAATCCTCGGAGCCACATCAGCCTGCAAACGCTTCTGCAGGAAATTGGGTTTTTCGCTCTATTAGGAGCATTTCAGTTTTATGATTAAAATCAGACAACAATGTTTTTTCCCCCAGTTAAAGTGCGGTGTGCAAAGTACTCGCTCTGCTGGAACTGGGTTTTGAAATCCTTATCTAAAGTGCTCAGAAAAGGCATTAATAAATAAGGATGAGAAATGACAACTGCATCGCTGGGCGTGGTGCATAATCTGTGTTTGCTGTGAGTTTACGAGACAACAGGCTTTGGGGAATAATATAATAATAATAATAAATAAAAATTTACATTTTTGTACAAAAGTACAACCAGTGATGGTTCAACCCAACCTGGTTATTTCTGGAGCAGGTATTTCCCCTTCTCCTTTCACCTTCTAATCACCACCACATTAATTTTATGGGTATTACCCAAAACGTGGTAAATAAACCCTCTTATTTCCCACCTTGATCTGCCCCTTCACATTAGAAAAATACAAAAAAAAAAAAAAACCAAAAACCACCAAAAAAATTACAAAAAAGGTGATGGTTAAACCCAACCTGGTTATTTCTGGAGCAGGTATTTCCCCCCTCTCACTGTCCTCCTCCCTAATCGCCACCACCAATAATTTTTAAACAGCTCTAATGCGTCGTTTGGCCTTTCCGAGCACATCTCGCCCATCTGCAGGACCTGAGCACATTCCAAACGGGCTCTGAGCCCTGTCAGGGGAGGGAGAATGTGAGAGCTGAGCCCCAGGCTGGTGAGGAGGAGCTGTTGGAGGCACCCATCTGGATGCGCCACATCCCGCCTGGAGCTGCTGGGGATGAGGGGAGGCACTGTCGGAGCGCTGAAATTCCTGCAGGGATTTCCACAGCTACGGCGGCCCCAGCGTTTCTGTCAGCTGCTGGAAAGGCAGCACGGAATTTCTGGAATGGTTTGGGTGGGAAAGGACCCTAAAGTTTGTTTTTGACACAGGCAGGGGCACCCTCCCCGCTGTCCCAGGGTGCTCCAAACCTGGCCTTGGGCATTTCCAGGGATCCAGGGGCAGCCACAGCTGCTCTGGCAATTCCATCCCAGCCCCTCACCACCCTCACAGCCAGGAATTCCTTTCAATATCCCATCTAAATCTCCCCTTTTCCAGTGGGAAGCCATTCCCTGTGTCCCGTCCCTCCGTCCTGTGCCAATCCCACCAGTGCTCTCAAATATCCCACAGCATAAATGCTCATGAAGCTCTTCCAAAGACCCTCCTGCATGAAATCCATTTGCTGTCACAATTCCAATTTGATTTTTGGGAAATCTGCATATTTCCACGAGGCACAATCCCCAGAAAAGTCCACCAGCCACTCCTCCATGGACACAGACCTGCTCAAATAAAATCTCCAACGCAAAATTTTGAGCCAGTGTGGGGTGAGAGGCTGGGAACGTCCCATCCCTGTCATCCTCAGGCAAAGATGATGGAGCTGAACCCTTTTCCATGAGAAAAGCCCCTGCCCAAAGTCAGCTGAGCTCCCATTCCTTAATGGAATTTAGGACAAAAAGGATTAATTTGTCCCCTGGTGGGAGCTGATCAGTGTTGAAGCCAAGCTAAATAAATCAATCTCCAAATTCTTAGAAACCCAACCAAAACTGCAATGGGCTTTTCATGGTTGCTTTGCGTTGATGTCAAATGTCTTCCTACCACCCTTGGCCATTTCTTTGTGCCAATTAAAATCACAATCCTGGGTGGGAAGGGATCCCCAAAATTCCCCATCTTTTTCTTGAGGGAATTGTCCAAACGCTCCTGGGGCAGGTTTGGTTATGAACGAGGGGAGAGGCAGAAACTGCAGTGCCTCCTGACAAAAATCTGCTCAATTTACAGCTCAGTTTTATGCACCTTAAACACTCTCACACTTCCAGCAAGCCAGGGACAAGCTGGAATATCTGGAATGAACCTCCAGCCCTCCTGAATTTCCCCAGCATATGGGGGGAAGCAGCTGCCAATCTCAGTGTACGTCTTGATGAGGCAGCTCTGGAAAAATAGAGAGGAACTATTTCCTAACAGAGCCTCCAATGAGTCAATCTGAGCTCCAGTTTTCCACATTCTGTGACTAAATATTGGTTACACAAGAGGAACTTGGGCCCAGTTTCTCAGTGCTGGTTGCGGTTTGCTCAATTAAATAACGTGAGGCTGATTGGTCTTAATTTGTGTGTTTTGAAGTCCAGCGCCGGGTCGGACTCGCTGATCCTTGCGTGTCCCTCAGGACAGTCTCTGGTTCTGGGAGCTCTTTGAAGTGATAATGTTAATTTTTTCATATTTGTTGCAGGAGCTGGAGGGTGTTTGAAGCCCAGCTCTCCCTTTTTTCCACTCACTCCAGTGGAATCAGGGAGGTTTTGCCATGGAAAACACAATGGATGGTGACAGCCAGGATATTTTTTGGGATTAGGGACAAACTCCTCAAATCCTGACCATCTTTTGGCCTGCAGGCCACACAGGCATTGTGGGTGCTTATCTAATTCCATCCCAGCCTCTCTAACAGTATTTTTTTCCCCAAAAATCCCCATCTAAACATGGAATCCAGGAATGGTTTGGGTTGGAGGGATCCCAAAAGCTCATCCAATGCCACCATGGTTCCCACATTTTCTGTGGACCAGGTGGCTCCAACCCGGCTTTGGACACTTCAGGGATCCAGGGGCACCCACAGTGAGGAGGAGAAGGAAGGAGGATGAGTGGGTTTTTAGGGGGTCTTTACAGAGAAAACAAAATTATTTCTGGAGGAGATGAGCTGCTGGAGAGGGTTGGGAAGGGCAGAGCTTGAGACGCAACAGCAAAGCAGCACCAAGCTCTGGAGATCTTTAAAACCCAGGATTTTTAAAAGTGATTTCCTTCCCTGTGCATCCACAGGCCAGAGCTGGAGGGCTCATCATGGACAGGGCTTTAATTCCGGGATACCAGAATTAAATCAATGTTCCTCTGGCAATGCCATTGGCTCAAGGAGGAGCTGAATCAGCAGGGAGAGCGTGGAGAAGGCGTGGAATGTGAAAATTGCCTTCTCCAAGCACCAAACAACGGGAACCCCCCAGCTAAAGAGAGGATAAGGCAGGAAAATCTCATCCTAGGCTCCATTCTGGGCAGAACACCTGAGTTTTCAGTTAATAAAGGGCAGGAGAATAACTGCTCCTATTACAAATAATTGCCAGGAAAAAGAATGAATCAGGCTAAGAAAATACAGGGCCCATAAAAGCTCTCGTTACACATTCTTCCTCTGTGCTTATCATCAATTTTATACAGGGTTAAATATATTTTCTGGTGACTACCACGGCAAGGCTGAGGATTAAAGAGGATAATGTACAATGTGATTTATGAAGTTTTAATGGAAAATCCCCATGGGTTGTGTATAAATCTTATTTATAGCTTTAAAAGTATATAATATACTTATTGTATATTATAAAAAACTGTGGGAGTGCAGTCCCTGTCATAGTTAATCCATAAAAAAAGCAACTCCTGAGGGGCTCCTGGGGATAAAGTGTTGGATATTTCAGAGGCTCTCCGTGAGTTCAGCAGGAAATGTCCAACACAATTTGGGTACTGGGGGGGAAAAAGGGGAATCAGAGAACCCAGACTGGCTGGGAGGAAGGGCTGGGCTCTGGGATTTGTGGGGTTCCCAGACAGAGAGAGGAATGATGGGTCTGACTCCATGTTCTTAGAAGGCTAACTTATTATTTATGTACTTATATTATATTAAAGACGCTACGCTCAACTCTACTAAAGAATACAGAAAGGATACAGACAGAAGGCTGAAAAGATAATAATGAAAGCTCGTGACTCTTTCCAGAGTCCTGACACAGCTTGGCCCTGATTGGCCAATAAATCAAAATAATTCACACCAGAAACCAATGAAACAATCACATGTTGGATAAACAACGTCCAAACACATTCCAAAGCAGCAAAACACAGGAGAAGCAAATGAGATAATTCTTGTTTTCCTTTTTCTCTGAGGCTTCTCAGCTTCCCAGGAGAAGAAATCCTGGATGAAGGGGTTTTTCAGAAATACGACGGTGACACTGGGCTGGGGAGTAAAACAACCTGATCCTGGCCTGGCTAATCCCTGCCTGAGGCTTGGACTAAGCTTCAGCTTTGGGTTTAGGTGAGAGGAGCCACCATGGGGCTTCTCATCCTTCTGAAAACACAGATATTTTCCCCTAAATATTACAGAATCCATTTTCCATCAATCCAGGGTAGAACCTGGTGGACTGTGTGCTTTAGACATAGAGGAAAAACCCCAATTTTATATCTTTTTTTTTTGGTCTCTATCTGAAGAAAACCTTTATTGCCCCCTTCCAGTAACTCCTGTGGGAACTGCAACGTGAACCACCAATGCAGAAAAGCCACCAAAAGGATGAACCAGCACATTTTCTGCTTAGGGCCACCCAGGTTTGTTTTTTTTTTTCCATGGGGAATGTTCAGCCCTTGGGCATCAACCCCGAATATTCCCATAGTTCCTAATGAAAAAGTGAGATTATTCTCTTGCAAGATTAAAATCAGGCTTTATGAAAGATCCTGATGTGCTGTGGAGGCGGTGGTGGGTTGTTTTTAATATAGGGAAAAATTCCCAGGCTCTGGCCAGGGAAACAAAAATCCCTGATCTCATCTGAGTCAGGTACAGGGGACTGAAGAAGGGCGGGCTGAAAATTAATTTTGCTTTTTTTTTGTTGTTTTGTTTTCCCTGCAGTTTCTTAGAAGGATTCTGATAGATGGGAATTCCTAGACGAGACAATTGCAGCTGATGATTCATTCCCAAAATGCCAAAATGAGCCAGCACAGGGCTTGGATGAGAACACTGCACAAAATCAGATTTTTTTAAAAGAAACAATGATTTCTTCTCTGCTAACACACTCAGATTGTTTTTCTAATTATGTCCTGCGGCTCAACACCTTTGCTCTTAATGACAACGTGAGGAGTGGAGCAGAGGAAGGAGAAACCCGCGGTTATTAATTGTTGGGGTGTTGAGGGTCCCCAGGATGAGGTGAGAGATGAGAGTTTATTCCAAGATTTCAGAAGGCTGATACATTATATTATATTATATTATATTATATTATATTATATTATATTAATATACTAAAACTACACTAAAAGAGAAAAGAGACATCAGAAGGCCAGAAAAGAATGAATAATAAAATCCTGACAGACTCAAGAGTCTGGCACAGCTGGACTGTGATTGACCGTGAATTAAAAACAATTCACATTCTGGGTCAACAATTCTGCAAATCACATTCCAGAGGAACAAATCATGGAGAAGCTGAAGCTTCCTCGGAGGAGAAATCCTGGAGAAGGGATTTTTCAGAAAATACGACAGGGACAGAAACCCACATGAGGAGAGATGTCCCCCACTGGAACTGACCTGCAGGAGTGAGGAGATAAAGGGAGTGAGAACATCCTAGAGGAACATGAAAAGGGAGTGAGGACATCCCAAATCCCAGAGGAGCATGGAAAGGGAGTGAGAACATCCCAAATCCCAGAGGAACATGAAAAGGGAGTGAGGACATCCCAAATCCCCGAGGGAGATGGAAAGGGAGTGAGAACATCCCAAATCCCAGAGGAACATGAAAAAGGAGTGAGAACATCCCAAATCCCAGAGGAGCATGGAAAGGGAGTGAGGACATCCCAAATCCCAGAGGAACATGAAAAGGGAGTGAGGACATCCCAAATCCCAGAGGAACATGAAAACGGAGTGAGAACATCCCAAATCCCAGAGGAACATGAAAAGGGAGTGAGAACATCCCAAATCCCAGAGGAACATGAAAAAGGAGTGAGAACATCCCAAATCCCAGAGGAGCATGGAAAGGGAGTGAGGACATCCCAAATCCCAGAGGAACATGAAAAGGGAGTGAGAACATCCCAAATTCCAGAGGAACATGAAAAGAGAGTGAGAATATCCCAAATCCCAGAGGAACATGAAAAGGGAGTGAGGACATCCCAAATCCCAGCGGAACATGAAAAGGGAGTGAGAACATCCCAAATCCCAGAGGAACTCGAGCCTTCCCAGCCTTTATCACTTCATTTTATCTCTGAGTGTTATCACTGCCCCTATCACTGTATCACCTGAGTTTCCCAGGCAGGGATAATAAAGTTTTCCCAGGTAATGGCAAAAAAGAAGCTGGAAAACAGCCTGAGATCCATTCCCCCACCAAACGTCTCTTACTGTTATCAGAGTAATCCTCAGGGGCATCTCCAGTCCTGTGGAATTTAATGGGAGTAAATCCCAATAGGATTTTGCAGGAAGTGCATTAAATTCTGTATTTGTGACAGAAAATGATAACCTTTCTGTTTGTGATAGAAAATTATTCCCTTTCTAGGGTTGGAGCGGCAGAATTCAGCAGCACAGCCAACATTTCCTATTACATTTTATGGGATGACTTAAAACCATTTTTATTTTTATTTTTTAATGCCAATGCTGCAGATATTGAAAAGATCACCCGTGTTTATCTTAGAAAGTGGGGAAATTACCAAGAAACAGAGGGGGGAAAGTGTGATGAAATGTACCCTGGAGGAAACAGAATGAAAATTCCTGAATATCCCTCAATAATTTATTAGGACAAAAAGAGTTTGTTTTTCAATATCACGCTGAGGTATCAGGAAACGCAAGAACTCAACTAATTCAGGAAAACTGGTTGGAATAATTTAATAAATTGAACTCCTTATTTCTTTTGTAGCAGGGGGCATTGCCACCCCTTTTCTCTCTACCTGTGCTGCAGAAATAGTGAATCTCTGAGGAATAAAAGCCCATTTTGCTTTCAATTGTGGAAATCCTTTGACAAAGGCAAAGATTTACTATTGGTGTCACACCTTTTGTCTCGGCTAAGACACAAAACACAAAACCTGCAGCTGGAGCAGGAAAAAACGACAATTTTTTTTTTAATTGCTCCATGAAAAACAAGCAAACAAACCTCTCTTGAGGGAAGAATTTTGTTCTGAAAACCTGGCTCCTTTCTGTGGGAGGAAAATGTCAGAAATGTGTTATCAGACAATTCCCAAATGGCCCCCAGGGTACCTGGAGCATCTCAGTGGAGAAACAGCCTCTGCCAAAGCACCAGAGCTACGAGAGACACTTTATTCCTTCAGAAGGCAGAGAATTAAACGCAAAAAAAATCAATGTGTGCGCCTGTGCAGGGAGGTGAGAGCCAAACACCCTCTTGGAGCTGTCACAGAATACAAAATCGTGGAATATCCTGAGCTGGAAGGGACCCACAGGATCTCTGAGTCCAACTCCAGGAGTGCCAAGTGCTGACATCAAATGTTTTTGCTCACAGAGCTCAAAAGTAAATTTTTTCAGGGGTATTTTTTGCTTTTGTGTGTTTTCTGTTCCTTCTTCTTTCATCAGAAGTGCATCTCTGACTTTGAGCCTCATCCTGGTTCCTAAATTATTTTAAAAATGGGATGCAGCCCACAGATGTCTGAATTTATATGGGATTTTTTGATAAAAAATAACCCCCAGATAAACCTGAGCAATAGGACATTTTTAAATGTTTGTTTTCTGGGCCCTTAAAAGGGCCTTAAGGGCCCTCTAAAGATTATTTTTAGAATCTCAGTGGCTTTGGGATGTTCCAGAGAACAAACCTCAGGCTCCACAAGGAAATGCGAGGGGAGAAAAAAACCCTGTCAAGCTCTCACCCATCACTGCAGCAGGAGGAATTCCATTAGCAGGGATTTTGTTTTTTCATAAATAATAAGCATTCTGTGCATTTAATATTTTGCTTGGTTTCCAGGAGCCATTTATTTCCCAACAATGTCAACAGGATGGAGAACAATCCTCATTAGCTGTGTTGAGGGAGGGCTTGGAGAAGGTCAAATCATGGGCCATGACAATGCAATTATATTCCCCGCTAGAAAGGTCACTTTTCCTCATCAGACTAATTACCTCGCCAGGATTACGTTTATTTTATGGATTTTAAGGCAAAAACTTCGGCAGTGCCTTGACCTGTTTAATTCCAACACTGCCTTTGGCCTTCTCTTCCCAAAAAGATCCTTCTTGGGGCAGGGAAAGAGCAAAAATGTTCTACCAGGGGAAAAAAAATCACCAAAAATGAAACAACAAACAACAGCCAAGGAGAGCTGTAATTAAAAGTTAAGGAAAAAGTGATTTTGTGATTCTCACAGGTTTTGTTTTTGTCTCAGAGGAGACTTTGTGGGGCAAAAGGCAACAGCAGGAGGATGTGGAGCTGCTGGACAGTCCAGAGGTGATGGAGATGCTCCAAGGGCTGGAGAACCTCTGGAGCCAGGCTGGGAGAGCTGGGATGGTCCAGCCTGGAGAGGAGAAAGCTCCAGGGAGAGCCCAGAGCCCCTAAAGGGGCTCCAGGAGAGCTGGGGAGGGACTGGGGACAAGGGATGGGGGGACAGGACACAAGGAATGGCTCCCACTGGGAAAGGGGAGATTTTAATGGGATTTTGGGAAGGAATTCCTCGTTTGAGGGTGGTGAGGGGCTGGGATAGAATTCCCAGAGGAGCTGTGGCTGCCCCTGGATCCCTGGAAATGTCCAAGGCCAGGTTGGAGCACCCTGGGACAGTGGGAGGTGTGGGACCCATGGTGGGACTGGGTGGGCTTTGAGGTCCCTTCCAAGCCAAACCATTCCAGGATTCCCTGGGCAGGTTTGGATGGGATTTTGGGAAGAAATACTGGGAGAGGGGCTTAGATGGAATTCCCAGAGCAGCTGAGATCCCTGAAAGTGCCCAAGGCCAGGTTGGAGCACCCAGGTCTGTGGAAAGTGCGGGGCCCATGGTGGGACTGGATGGGCTTTGGGGTCCCTCCAACCCAAACCATTCCAGGATTCCATGTTTAGATGGGATATGGGGAAAAATACTGGGAGAAGGGCTGGGATGGAATTCCCAGAGAAGCTGTGGCTGCCCCTGGATCCCTGGAAGGGCCCAAGGCCAGGTTGGATCCACCTGGGACAGTGGGAGCTGTCCCTGCCCATGGCAAAGGTGGGATTGGGTGGGATTTAATGTTCCTTCCAACTCAAACCATTCCAGGATTCCATAAATATCCAATATTTTGAGCTTCTACCTGCTCTGTGCAGGCTTCAGCCTGCTCAGGGAGATCAGGAATTTGTGGACGCTGTGACAGGACCTTGGCATTAACCCCTCTGGTGCAGTCTGAGTGTCCCCTCCAGCCTGGAGCACAACAATCCCCTGATAGTGACAAAAATCCAAAGGATTGTTCTGGGCCATCCACCCTGAGAGCAGGAATCATTATTTCCTTAACCAGATTTACTAATTACGGGGGTATTAAAGCCACCGAGCAATGGATGCTGCCTTTCTCCAGCATCTTCAGATTTCAGGCTGGGGGGTTCCTGCTGCTGATCAGTTTTGGTGTTTTCCCCTCCTTTCAGCTGCAATGGAATCTGTATCCCTGCCTTTGCAGACACATCCTGGTCTTCCCTAATTAACCCCCCTGGGAGAGCAAACGATTCTGCAGGTGATTGTTTAAATACTCCCTAAAATTAGCAACTGTTGAAGAGAATCCTCTTTTTTCTTTTTTTTTCCTGGAAATGCGATCACGCCGAATGGAAAACAGCACAACAGGGCACACGAGGTGGAATTACTGTCTGGGTTGTCAGCACGTGCTCCAGGTCCCATTTAGAGCCTCCGAACAGGAGCTAAATTGCTCAGAGGACCAGGCTTGGATCTCTTTATGGGGATAAATTTCATCTCCCAGCAATGCCTGTCCTGACTGAAATAAATTGCTGGAGGGAGTTGCTGTGCCTGGAAGGAAATGTTCTGCAAGGGGGGTGAGTGATGGTGCAGAGATTTCTCTCCTGGCAGATTCAGTTCCATTCAAAGCCTCCCAAGCACTGCAGGAAGAAAAAAAAATGCTCTTGGTTTGCATATTCCAGCCCAAAAGAGCTGGGCAATCAGAGCTGTGCTGGGAAGTGATGGAAAACCTGGATTTGGGTGTTTGTTACTGCCTGCATTGCATTCCAGGACATTGGAAATTAAACACCTCAGCTTAGTGGTCTCCCCTGACCATTAAAAGTCTCCTTCTCTCCATTTGCTCTTTGTCATCTGGACATTTTGTCTTTTATCTCTTGGAGGTGCCGTGAAAAATAAATTGTTTGTGAAAACCTCCAAAACAGAGAGCTGAGAGCCATAAAAAAAAAACAAACCCAGTGGAGGAGCTTTAATTGGATCTGGGGGGAAAGTTTGGGGAATGTGCTGGAAATAAGGGGCAGGAGCCCTCAGAAAACAACCAAAAGTGGTGGATGGGGGTTGGATAAGTGAGGACTTCCTGCCTTGGGCACCGTGGATCCAGCCCTGGTGAGGGGAAGGAAGGGAGGGAGGAGGGAAATAATCAGGAAAAATAGAATTGCTTTGTTTTGGAGCTCGGGGTGTCCTGAAACTGCGGCTGCCCCATCCCTGGAAGCGCCCAAGGCCAGGCTGGGCAGGGCTTGGAACACCCTGGGACAGGGGGAGGTGTCCAAGGGGTGGAATTAAATGATCTTTAAGGTCCTTTTCCCACCCGATTCCATTATTCCATGACAGAGCTGGGCTCTGTTTCCCAGATTTCAGTTCTTCATCTCAAAAACTGACTTTTCATTGGCAAAACTGCCCCTTTGAGGATGTGCTGTGCCACAGCAACACTTCTGATGGTGTGAGCTGTCCTTTCCCCATTTCCAGTGGACTCTGGAATGGCTTTTGTGGGGTTGGAGATATTTGGGTTCATCCATCAAACCTGAAAGGGATTGGGGATGGGAAGTGGGCTTATTCCAAAAGAAAACCCTGATCTGAGTGTGAAATCCCAGACCCCCAAATTGAGTGTGAAATCCCAAACCCCCCAAACTGAGTGTGAAATCCCAAACCCCCCAAACTGAGTGTGAAATCCCAGACCCCTGAGCTGCGGTGTGAAATCCCAGATCCCTGATCTGAGTGTGAAATCCCAGGCCCCTGAGCTAAATCTAAAATCCCAGACCCCCAAGTTGAGTGTGAAATCCCAGACCCCCCAAACTGAGTGTGAAATCCCAGATCCCTGAGCTAAATCTAAAATCCCAGACCCCCAAGTTGAGTGTGAAATCCCAAACCCCCAAACTGAGTGTGAAATCCCAAACCCCCCAAACTGAGTGTGAAATCCCAAACCCCCCAAACTGAGTGTGAAATCCCAGATCCCTGATCTGAGTGTGAAATCCCAGACCCCTGAGCTAAATCTAAAATCCCAGACCCCCAAGTTGAGAGTGAAATCCCAAAACCCCCAAACTGAGTGTGAAATCCCAGATCCCATGCGCTCATCTCTATTGCTGGTGAATTGTTTTTAAGGGATTTTGCAAACTGTTGTTTTTAAATTCCAACATTTAAGCCTTTGTAGGTATTTTGTCTGTTGGATGGAGAACAGAAAAATGCCAGTTCCAAAATTTCCTTCCTTAGGAGGAATTGAAAATCCTAAATCTTCCTTCAGCCCCTGAAACCTTGGCAATGTTTTTCTCCCACTCAGCTGAGCGGGAGGGCTGATTCCACAATGTTTAATAGAAAAGAAAACAGCATTTTCAGCCTTTGCTGATGCAACACTGCATGGAGTTGTCACTTCCCTGCTCCCTGGGATAAAACACTCGGAATCTGGGAGCTGCAAATGGAAAATTCTCCTGGCTCCAACCCACTTCCCCTTTGTTGCATCAGCGGGAGGAGAATTTCTGGAGGAGGCAGAGTGACAGGTTGGCATCCCTGCCCAGGCACGTGACTCCTGGTTTTTTCTTCCCATGGATTCTGCAGAGTCTGGGGGTGTCAAAATAAAGGAAAATAACCCCGAGCAGCTGATGGGTGTTGTCAGTACAGCTCAGGGTGGATCTGCTCATCCCAGAGCTGAGAGAAGCCCAAATCCCCCATTCCAGCTGTCAGATCAGAGGAGCATCTCATCAATTCCCATTTGCCGCCATTCTCCTGAAATTTTCAAGGGCTGAACCCTCCACCATCCCTCTCCAGGTGTTGGTTTTGCAGCACTCTGAATCCAGCTCTGAATCCGATCCAATGTTGCCTTTTGATACATGTGGCCAAAAAAAAAATTCGCTTTAAACATTAAACACCCGCCTAACACACCCCAGGAAAACTGGGAAATGGACATTATCGAAATTCCAAACTCACACAGCTGATTTTGGGTCCTTGTTTGGCTTCATTTGGCTGCTTCTGACATTTAAGAGAAATAAAAACAAAAAACCAAGCTTGAGCTCGACAATCTCAGGGACTTTTAATTAGGTTGAAATCCGGCAGGATTGAAGTCAATAGCTGGGAATTGTCTCTGTGCCTGCAGTAAATCATTGGGAATTGGATTACTGGAAAAGACAGTCCCAAAATGCAGGTTGGTGCTTGCTCTGACTCAGTAGGTGTTTAATGAGGTAAATGCAGGTGATTCTTCCATTTTCAGTGTTTCTGTGTAATTTTTTTGCATGTACTGGACCCAAAAAATGTAAAAATTTGGGAGATGACCTGCAAAATACCTGAATAATAAATACTGAAAGTTTTTATTACATTATAATAAATATTAATATGATATATTAATACAATAATAAACAAGTGTGTGCAGAAGTTTTAAAAATATCTAAAGTGCATCCACGAAGAAGTTGGGGTAGCCAAATTTTGCCATTTTCCTCTATATTTAAAATTAAAAATTAAATGCAGTTAAATTAAGCTTTGGAAAGTGAGCTCAAGACATCCCTGTGATGATACAGGGAGAGAATATCTTGATTTTCCTGCTCTCTGCTGTCCCATCCTTCTCCTGCCCACCTTCTTGGAAAGGTAAATTCCCAAATTCTCCCAAGGTCACTCCAATCCGTGTCCCCAAGTCCCACCTTTGTTGTTCAATTCCCAGAGGAACAGGAAAACCCTTTCCACGCAGGAATTCTCCCAAAATCCAAGCTGAGCCTCCCCTGGCACAGCTTGGAGGTGTTTCCTCTCCTCCTGTCCCTTGTTGTGTGATGTGGGCATGGATTCCTGGGCTTTCATTCCCCCTGTGAGCTGCAGAGCTCCAGGAGGAAGGTTTTGGGTGGAAAAACGGGATCTGACGGGAAGAGCAACACGAGCAGAAGGCTCTGGCTGATGCCAGTAAATTCCTCGTCACCGTAACTTCTCCATAAACATGAGCACAGAAGGATTCAAGGGGAAGAAAGGACTGATTTGGAAGGGACTGAGTCAAAATCCCTTCGCACAGAGTTTGTCACGCGGGAAAATCTGGTGACAAATTTGATGGGAATGAATCCCAAACACGCCAACATTTGTGTGGTTTAAACAGGAAGGGGTTTTGTGGGGTCTGCTCCTCATTTTTCAGGTTAATACAGGCAGGTGGTTGGGATTCAGGTTTCTCATCCTTATGAATGGTTAAAGTTTGCAAAAGTGGAGTTTGGTCCTGATTAGGAAAAGAAATAGGGAATTTTAGCGACAAATTTGATGGGAATGAATCCCAAACACGCCAACATTTGTGTGGTTTAAACAGGAAGGGGTTTTGTGGTGTCTGCTCCTCATTTTTCAGGTTAATACAGGGAAGTTGGTGTCTCACAGGTTGGGATTGAGGTTTCTCACCCTTGTGAATGGTTAAAGTTTAAAAAAGTGGAGTTTGGTCCTGATTAGGAAAAGAAATTGGGAATTTTAGCGGCAAATTTGATGGGAATGAATCCCAAACACGCCAACAAACAGGAAAGGATTTTGTGGGGTTTGCTCCTGGTTTCCCAGGTTGTCTCACAGGTTGGGATCCATCTTTGCGAAAGTTTAAAGTTTAAAACAGTGGAGTTTGGTCCTGATTAGGAAAAGAAATTGGGAATTTTAGCGCTTTCAGCTGCCAACAATGGGGGCAAATGGTGTTTCCCTGTTCCATCTCCCGCGGAATGAACTGTGCACAAAGAGCCCCCAGGTATCATTAGTATCACTAATTACACACTTTGTGTTTAATGAAAGGCTCCTGGCTCCTGTCAGAGGCTTTCATGAAATGTTAATTTTTGCTCCTAATCAACTTGAAGCATTAAAGTGGCAGCTCCTGCACAAATCAGTGAACTTTGTGTTTGCCCTGTGCTGCTTTGGAAGTTTTCCAAGCTCTTCCCAGGACAATCCATCGTGTTTTCTTCTTCTTTTTTCTTTTTTTGCAGCTCAGCAGAACTCCCATAAATCCATCACATTTGGAGCAGTGAAATCCTTACCCTGGGTTTAGCTCAGCCTCACAAATGCATTTTCCCTGGGCAGGTTTTCCTCTCAGCAGCCCTGGGAAGGTGACTGGGATGAGCTCTGGAATTCCATCCTGGTAAATAAAGATGATGAAAGGCTCTGTCAGGTGGAATAAGCCATTTCCCTAAATCCTGCCCCTCTTGAGCCTTTCTGAACCAGGCTCTGAGCTCCTGTGGGCCCCAAAATCTTCCAGGGAATTGTTTGTGTTGGGAGCGACTTTAAATCCCACCCAGTGACAGCCCTGATTTGAGGGAGCACCCTGTGCTAAAAATCATTATTGGAGCTTTTTTTTTTGCCTATTTTAAGCCTGGTTCTGCCTATTTTAAGCCTGGTTCTGCCTATTTTAAACCTATCTTAAGGCTGAGCATGCTGGAAGATCTTGGTGTAAATGAAATCCAGCCTCATTATCCATTATCACCCTTTTGCCTGGGATCAAATAATTGAACAAATCAGATTTTGGGGTCACTTGGAGCTCCTGCCTCATCCTCACTGGTTCCTCTCTGGCTGCTTCAATCGCTCCAACATTTATAAATTTGGAGTGTGGGTAGTGCAGTTACAGGGGAAAATTGAGGGTTGACTTTGAATTCACACTTTTCTGGAGCTCACATGGATTCAGGAATGTCTCTGGGCATGGCACAGACCCTGTTTTCAATAATGCTCCTGTGACCAGAAAAACCAGAGCAGCCATTCTGCCCCAGAAAGCAATTTAAGATTTAATTAATACTTGAGGGCCACGCTGCTCCAGTGAAACGAGCGCGAAGGTCTCCTCATTTCAGGCCCTAAGTGTCCTACATTTGCTGCTAATTAAAGCAGAAGTCTGATATTAAAAAACAAAAATTACAAAGAGAAAATAAAAGAAGGAATCCAGACTTAAACCAATGACTAAACAGCCCTCGTGTTCCTTGGGTGTCTTTTATAGTTGGTGTTAAATGTAAGTTGGTGGAGCCTCAGAAATGGAAATGGGGCATGAGAACGCAGATATAATTTTTTCCTTCCTAAAAATACCTCTGTTTATGGGGAGGGTTTGCTCTGGGATGATTAAATGCTTCATCACTGCAACAATAATTACAGAAATTCAAGGAAAACGGTGCTGGAATGAAAGAAATCTCTGGGTATTCGTGTGGCCTCTGTGTGGAGGCAGCACCCGATACCAATTTTCTTTTTTTCCTTTTAAGTTGATTTGATTTTCAGGACTCATTTCGAAACCAAACCTGACTGTGTTGCCCTGATGTGCAGCTTTTGTTCAGAGGGTCTCTGCTCCCACTGGATGCATTTCACAGGGCCTGATTTGCTTCTAGAAAGCAAATTTTAGATTTTTGGAGTTCCTCAGGGAGGATAGGATTCCAGAAGGGTCAAGTGTCCAGAAGTCTGCAGCTCTAAGGCTTTAAAAGATTTGGACTACAAATTTCCAATGGATTTTGTAAAATCACTCCTCACAATTTCTCCCTGCGCCACCTATGGCCACGTTTCCAGCTTGTTCCATTTTGCTTGGGCCGAGTTTCATTTTTTTATTTGTGGTTTTAATTTGGCCATTTCAGCGCCTCTCAGGGAACTGACTTTTTAATGATGCTTTGCTCAAAACATACAAGACCTGCCCTGTTCCTAATTGTCTCTCCCTCCTCAATGAGCTGCTCCCCTTGTCCTGACCCATTTTTCCATTCCCAATGCTGAAAAATCAGGAGACCCATCACTCCCTCCTCCTCCTCCTCCCTTTGGCTCTGGGGGCTGCACCTGCCCAGCATTTTCTCCCTGCCATAAATCAGGATGGAGACTTGCTCTAAAGATTACTTTAAAAACAATCTGAGAGCTGACATATTTATGGGATGGTGACTGTGTTACACTGGCATGAGAGGGAGTTCACCCCCACCATATTTTTCCTGTGGGAAATGAGCGTGGGTTCTCCTTTCTCGTGATGGATGGGATAAAGCAGGCCAGGAGTTGAGTTCTGATTATTTATTGGAGCCCTGCCCTCACCTATTTTTCCTCTTCTCTTGTGGTGTGGTGCCAGGGAGGTTGTAAACAGCCCATTGCCCTTTCCAGGAGCGTGGAACCGTCGACCTCAGGGCTTCTCCCCGTGATTGATCCCAAATTCCTGGCCTGGAGGGAGCTTTGGGAAGGGAAGAAGTGGTTTTGTGCTCTCTCTGTACATGAGAGCTACTTATACTTTATAAAACCGAGTTTATTTTTGCAGCCTTTCCCTGTGCGCAGCCCTGTCTGTGCTTTAGAAGGGAATTGTCGGAGGTTTTTAAGGGTAAATCAACTTCCCATTCAGAGAGTAAAGGTTTAGTGCCTCTAAGAGGTGGGTCCACGCTCCTTTAATAACATTTTCATTTCATTTGTGGCCTTGAACCCCTTGACAAAGTGATATTAATGTAGTAATTGCCAGGTTATGTACAGTGCCTTGTCTGCTGTGACCCAGCTGGGTTAATGGCTGGGCTCCATGGCCTTGGAGGTCTTTTCCAACCTAAATATTATTTTTCAACCTAAATATTCTCTGAAAGCATGGAATAAACCCATGATAAACCAGGGTTTTGTCACTCTGGATGTGGGTGGCAGGGACAGGCCTGGGCTGGGCCCATGGAGGATTTTAGGGTGCAAAAGCAGAATAAAAACAGTTCAGAGTGACCCTAAAGTGAAAATGATTCAGAAAGATGGCCTTGGAGGCCTTTTCCAACCTAATTATTAATTTCCAACCTAAATATTCTCAGAAATCGTGGAATAAACCCATGATAAACCAAGGTTTTGTCACTCTGGCTGTGGAAGGCAGGGACAGGCCTGGGCTGGGCCCATGGAGGATTTTAGGGTGCAAAAGCAGAATAAAAACAGTTCAGAGTGACCCTAAAGTGAAAATTGTTCAGAAAGACCCTAAAATTAAAATGTTGCAGCGACCCTAAAATGCAAAGAAGGAGCAGCAGCAAAGACTGAGCCTCCGTTTTTAGAGGGCTCAAAGCAGGGCCTGGACTTTGGGGGGATTTCAGGGTGATTCAGGCAAACTTGCTGTGTGTCATGGGTGCCATAAATAAGTTTAAGCACCTTCAGAGGGAAGAATATTTGGGGGAGGAGCTTCTTTTTCCCCTCTTCCTTCACACTTGCCATTTCTTTAATTAATTCACCACAAACAGAGCAAATTCCTTGAGCTGGGAAAGTGGAGAGGTGTCTGAATTTGCCTCTTTCTCTTCCACTGTGACCCTTTGCTCTTCTTAAACTTCAAAACTGGGCCATGGACCACTGCAGAGTGATGAATATAGTCCTGGCTGCAGCGAGGAATCAGAGACTTTTAATTTTTTTAGTCTTTTTTTATGCTTATTCTGCTGCTAAGGAAGGGCAGGGTGAGAAGCACAGAGAGCTGAGACTCTTCATGGGCTTTGTTTTGGGGGCTCCATGGAGAAAAGACACAGCACAGCTCGCTCTGTAGCAGCACCACAAGCAATTTCTGATTGTTCGAGATGTTCTGGAGAGGGAAAAGCAATCGTAGGAAGGAGGAACAAGTGCTTGGTGTGTTTGCTGTGCTGAGAATTTGTCACAGGCAGCCTTTTGCAATCCAACCCTTTCTTCCCCAGAACTTTCAACCTGAGTCAAACAAAAGCCTCTCGTTGTGTTATGGTTATATCCTAGGCTAAAAGAGACATCTAACTGCACCTAAAATTTTTAAAATTGTTTCCCTCTTCATCTCTGCAGTTCAGAAAATTGCTGGAAGTGACTCTTGCTGTCAGAGGAGAGCAGATGCTCCGAGGGCTTCACTGAGCCCCCTCTCCACCCACCAGGACCTGCCACCACATCCCAGCCCTCTCCACTTCCTGCAGCCTCTGCCATTCCTTTTATTCCTTTAGCCAAGCTGCTCTGGAGTGTGGGGGGAGCCCGGTTCTGGTGTTTTTTTGCTTCTCCTTCCCCGTGTCCTTCCAATTCTTTCCCTCTCCCTCCCATCCCCGCCACCTCCACCTGCTCCCACCTCTTTCCTCTTTCGGCAGCTCGGCTGATAAACACAAATGTTTGTTCCAAGTTCACCAGCCAAAAGCTCTTAATCATTGATGGTGGGGGTGGCACGGAGGGAGGAGAACGCTCTTGAGGAGTTTTGGGGCTAAATTGTTGACTTTCCAGCTCAGGAGAGGCATCTCTGCCCCTTCCCCTCCTCCTCAACACAAGGGGTGTTGTGTCCATCCCTCCGAGCCCTCTGAACTTCCCAGCCTCACTGCATCACTTTTTAGGGAATCCCTTGGGATTTGAAGCCTTCTAAAGTCCCCAGATTTCAAAGCCAGGCCCAGCACTGGCACGTGGTGCCTTTGATCCCCAGGGATTGTGGAGAGTACCCAGGAACAGCCAAGGGCCCGCGTGCGTTTTTATTGTAAATTAATTAAAACCCCGATTTCCAAACAAGCGGGGACACGAGCAAATATCAAAGATGCTCTCGAGGGTGGCAGCTCAGTCTGAAGTGTCCTTTAGGTAGAGCCTGATGGCTTTGATAGCTGCCCATATTTGATCAAATCAAGCTATTGATCCTTCCTGTGAAGGTCCAGTCCAGGCTATCAGTGCTGCAAGAGCAGCACAATAAAACCTGGCTCCTTTTGATCTCTGCTCGAGCATTTCATCTTGGCATTTGTTAAATGTATCAGTAGATTGCTTCCAATGAGAACAGGGGCTTTAAAAGCTTACTGGAAAAGCAAAGCTCCCATAAAAAAATTCAACTTTTACATTTGTTAACTTTTCCATTTGCTGCTTTTCATTGAGTGCACGGCCCAGCCAGGTATTATTATTATTATCATTATCAATTCCATTTTAAGCAAGATGGGGGAGACTAAAATGGCTTGCTAAATATAAATCCTTGGCTCCATTCTTTTTGAGGAGGGTTTATCTGCTGCTGCACCTTTGCAGTCAATCACTCCTGGGGGCACCTCCTGACCCCAATCCAGCAGCAGCAACAGGGCAGTGAGAGCAGAACATCCCCGAGCAGCACAGAAAGCACAGGGCAAGGCTGGAAAGCAAATAAAGAGAGGGAGAGGGGAATGGAAAGAACATTTTCCATCATCTGATATTCTGTAATCGCCAGGACAGGTTGTTGTCACAGTGACACCTGTGCAAAGGCAAAGAAAGGAGCAAAATATCCAATTTTATTGCTGTTATCAGGGGGTAATTGGGTTAAAGTGAGGAAATGTGTCCCAGGCCGGGCTGGACAGGGCTGGGAGCACCCTGGGACAGTTGGAGGTGTCCCTGCCCATGGGAGTGAGAACTGAAAAGAAATGGAAATGGGACAGGAAAACAAGACAACAAAAACGCTGATTCTCTTGAGAAACAAATAGCATTCGATTGATTCAATTTTTTCCTTCCACAATTTCAGATTCCAGCTGGTGAACTCACTCTGCCTGAGCTGCCCCACACATAAACCTGGTGTGGTGATAAACAGGTGCTTTTTTATGTGGAAAACAACACCCCAGGTGACCTCTAAGGCTCCTTAAATTAAAAAAGAAACACTGAGAGACCTGTTACACTCACCCTGCACCCCTTCCCTGAGCAGACTCACCTTTGGAAGTAAATGGCTCAGAATTACTCCCAGGGCTGTGTGGATACATCTGTGGGATTTCAAATACTATTTCAAGGCTTTGGAGAAACAGTGGAAGCTGCAGGAAAGCACCCTTGAACTCCTGATGCTCCCACACCATTAGGAAATTTTCTGAGAAGATGGAAAAAATCCAAAACTTAGCGAGTAACTTCTGCTCAAAGGTTTTCTTTGCTGCCTTTGTGGTCAGCAAAGGAGCCCTGCTGAACAGAGATCAGGCTGAAGGACTCAAAACAGGAGCATTCAGGGGAGCAGAGAGAGAGAAAAAGGCAAAAAAAAAAAGAAAAAAAAAAGCAAAAAAAGCTCTTCCCCCTTCCCTTGAAGCTAAGTTTGTAACGGTGTTGGAGAGAACAATCAAGAAATTCCTTTGGAGATGAGAGGGCAGGGGACTGGGGGAGAAAGAGGCCAGTGTGCTTCTTGAAGGGCTCCTTTTCTTTCCTTTTCCCTTCAGGAATATCAGAATCAAAGGAGCCATTGTTGGCTGGGCTTCAGTGCTGGGAACTGCACTGAAATCTGAAATTTGCCGCTGCCCAAACCGCGGCCTGCAGGGAGTTTGGAGCTCCTGGAGCAGCAGTGGAAGAATTCCTCAGTTAATGAGGTTGATTAGAGAGGAGACTCCTGTAAAACCTGGCATCAAACTGGATGAGATTGCTGAATATTCCCAAACCATTGCTGAACATTCCCAAACCATTGCTGAATATTCCCAAACCATTGCTAAACATCCCCAGACCATTGCTGAACATTCCTACATTCCCAAACCGTTGCTGAATATTCCCAAACCATTGCTGAACATTCCCACATTCCCAAGCCACTGCTGAACATCCCCAAACCATTGCTGAACATCCCCAAACCATTGCTGAACATTCCCACATTCCCAAACCATTGCTGAATATTCCCAAATCATGGCTAAACATCCCCAAACCATTGCTGAACATTCCTACATTCCCAAACTGTTGTTGAATATTCCCATACCATTGCTGAACATTCCTACATTCCCAAACCGTTGCTGAATATTCCCAAACCATTGCTGATCCCTCCAACCCAAACCATTCCAGGATTCCATGGGCAGGTTTAGATGGGATTTTGGGAAGAAATATTGGGAGAGGGGCTTAATTTGGGTTAAGCATGGAGAATTCAGCAGTTCCATCTGGGCAGGGTTGCTATTTCAGATAACCAGGGCTGAGCAAGGGGAATTCAGCAGCTCCATCCACTGTAGGCCCAAAATCTGGCATAGGGGGGAACAAATTGAATTTACCCTAAAACCAATCTGAGGGGCAAAAAAACCCCCCACCCTGCCTAAAGCAGAGGATTATTATTAAATAGAGGAGGAAATGTGGTGCTTTGAAGCAGCTGAACGATTCCTCTTGGAGCTGAGGATCAGTCCTGAGAGCTGGGAAAACCAGACATTGTTAGTTCAGTTCTGACAGGAATTCCTTACACATTGGCAGAGTGATAAATTAATGATTGACAGAGTGATAAATTAGTGATTGACACGGGGGAAAAAAGGAATCTCTAAACGGAACCATCATCAGGCTGTTTGAAAGCAAAGCCGGGCTGGGCTCTGAGGTGGCTGCGCAGAATGGAAATCAGCCCTTGCTGACCTCCACAACACTGGGATAATGCCAATTCCTGCTTCAAAATTCCACTGCTCTGACATTCCGGAATCCTTTGCTTTTGTGGGATGGTTCTGGGGAGGAAAAGCCTCCCTGGAAGCAGAGCAGCAGCCATGGGAAGCTGGGTGGACGGAGATGCTCTGTGCCTGGAAGCCTCTGGACAACCCAGTGCTTCCCTCCACGTTCCCAGCTGGAAAAATGGGATCAAAACGCAAATATCTGCTGGAAAAACAACCACAGACAATGCAAGGGGCAGGGAGAATGCAGAAGGGGATGATTATTATGGGACATCCGATTTCCAGCTTCAAAAGAGTTGAGGATCCTCTGTTGTGTCCCCAAGTTCAACCCCAACTCTGCTTCTTGAAGGTTTCATGTCTTGGCTTCGTCCTCTAAATTAAGTGGAGAAATATTCAAATGAATCCTTGCTACGCTCCCAAAAAAATTTAAATGTCAAAAAAGCCACCCAAAGAAACCTTCAAAACTTGAGAATTAGACAGGAGGGAAAAAAAAAAGGTCTGAGATTATTTAGGGGAGAACAGAGAGAATTCTATAAATACCTTGGAGAAAAATTTCCAAACTCTGTTTCTGTAGCAGCGCAGCCCAAAAAAGAACAATGTCTTACACTTTAAATTCTTCATGACTTAAGTGACTGCACTCCCAAACTTTTCTCTTGCTTTTCAGCACAGCAGCAAAAGGAAGAAAAAAGGAAAAAAATAAAAGATTCCTTGGTTACTGGGAGAAGCTCTGAAAATATTTGGGTTTTTTTGTTCAGCTGCTACCTGGCGCGTCTGTGCTCCTGCTTCAAAATAGACGCAATACTGGGGAGAAATTCCTCCCTCTGAGGGTCATGGGATGGAATTTATGGGATGGAAGTGTCCAAAGCCAGGTTGGAGCCACCAGGGGCAGAGGAAAGTGTCCCTGCCCATGGTAGGGGTGGCACTGGATGGGATTTAAGGCCCTTTCCAACCCAAACCACTCCACGATTCCATAATTCCATGAATTTTCAGGCATGTGAAGATGGTCCCGAGTCCTCCTGCACATCAGAGTCCCAAAAAGTTCCAGTGTTCAAAGCATCTTGAGGTCTGACAGTAGTAAAATGGGACAAAAGCTCATTTAAGCCTTGACCCATCAGGTCTGGGGCAGAAGCCTTAAAAGTTCCATCCGTGGATGTCAGGCCAGTAATAACTGAAAATTTGAGTTGGATTTTGATGATATTTGTCTTGTGATAATTCCTCCCCCTTCCCAGTCCAGTCCAGCAAAGCTCCCAAAACCCTTATCAGCTTTGAATTCCCTGGAATTCTCCAGAATTAAATTCCCCAGCCAGAATTCCTCCAGGAAGGGAAGACTTGGATGGTTTGGGGGCTCAAAAACACAACTTGAAGCATTTGGCTGATTTGTAAACTAAACAACTCTTGAGGAGCCCCCCTTGGGCAAGAAGGAACTCCTGGAACTGGTCAAATCCAGGAAATATTCCCAATATTCCTGACTTCAAGGCCTTTCCTTTTTCCACATGAGTCCAATCTCACAATCTCACAGCAATGAATTTTTGAAACTCTCAAACCTCTGTTGTAGCGATGGCTGGAGTTGTGAAATACGGAGAAAATTAACACAAAGTTACAAGGCAAAAAAAAATAATCAAAGTTCCAATAAATGCTGAGTAACTTTTAATATTTGCAGTAATAAGGATTTGGTGCAGTAATTTATAATTTTTGTACAAGGAACAGCTAAGATTAATGTTGGGAGTTATTATATGCAATAATTAGAGGCTTTTTTAGGAGCTGCCTGGCTGGAGGGCCACTGCCTGTTTGTACAAAAGATAATTATGGGACAAATTGAATTTTCCCGTTCCCCCAGTTTGGCAGCTGCTGCTGATAAACACATCCCTCATTTCCAAGTGCTTGGTCCTTATCCCTGTCTTTGAAGTGTCATTCGAAGTGTCACCACCCTCATCAAAACCTGAATTTTCTTTCAGTGCCGGAGCAGAGCTGAATTTATCAAGGTACTTGCACAGCTCGTTAGTGTTACTTCAGTCAGTTAATTAATTTATCCCGGGTGTTTTAGCCTGAAAATCCCCTCTGCTCCGTCTCTGACACCAGGCAGGAGACTCCAGCTTTGGTGTCCAAGAATTCCTTGAGCTTCTGGATGTGGCTGCCCAGCTCTCAGGGGGAGGGAGGGGAAATGGAACCACCCCCAACGCCTCCCAGCCTGGGTGTCCTGGACGTGACACAGCTTTGTCCCCATCCAGTCCAAGCTTTGTCCCCATCCAATCCAAGCTTTGTCCCCATCCAATCCAAGCTTGGCTGTCCTGAAGCTGTAGAACACCTTTGATCCCATCAATTTTGTCTGTTTTGGGTAGATTTTGAAGCAATCATGATTTTTTTTTTCATTTACACCCTTTTGGTTCAGTTCCCAGAGCAGTTTTGGCACGAGCCAAAGAGCTTTCCTCCCCCCCCAGTTTAGCCCAGTTCCAAGGGCTTAAAATGGGGTCTGAAATCAGGAGTTATTGGTGGATCGTGGCTCTAAACCCACAGGGCTGGAGGAGAGTGGAGCCCAAAGAGGTGAAATTCCTTCCAAGGGCAGGGATTGCGCCTGGGGATGTGGGGCTGGGGTCTGTTCCCATTTTTTGGCTGCTTCTAAAAAATGTGAGAGGATCACGGCAGGGCAGAGCTGCACCAGCCCCCCCTCTGCAGGTTGGACATTTCTCCTGGAACTCATTTTAAACAAGACACATTCAAAACTGCTCTAAATTCATCCTTCAGCTTAAGAAATCTGTAATTTGCTGCTCGTTCCCAGAAAGATAAAGAGCATTAAAGCAGCTGCAGAGTAGAAAAAACTCAAGAACAAAACTGGTCTCGATATCAAACCCCTCATTTCGGTATAATGGACCATATAATTAATCCATGAAGGGGATGACAAAGTCTCTCAATCCCAGGGAGAGGCGGCCGTGCCTTTGTTGGTTTGGGAACCAACTCAGCTGTTTCATTTAATACCCGCAGTTAATGAGGGGTCTCCGCTCCTAACGAGCCGAACGTTGGCGATTCCTGCGCGGAGCGGAAGCACCTCAGAAGGGCTGGTGACAAACAGAGGCAGCAATTACCGGGATGAAGAGGTGGCTGAGATGTTGGGAGCTGATGTGAGTTCAAACCAGGGGTCGTTCTCTGGAAGTGAGTTTTGCTCGGAGGTTTATTTACTGAGGAGACAAAATGAATCAGGAATTCAGTGAGGGGAAAGAACTGTGCGGGGAGAATCCCTTCCTGGGAAATGCTCGATGGGAAACAAGGATCCCATCCCTGGAAGTGCCCAAGGCCAGCTTGGACAGGGCTTGGAGCACCCTGGGACAGAGGGAGGTGTCCCTGCCATGGCAGAGGTGGCACTGGGTGGGCTTTGAGGTCCTTCCAACCAAAATCTTTCCGTGATTCTGTGATTCTGTGATTCCATGATTCCATGATTCCATGATTCTATGATTCCATGCTTCCATGAGTCCATGATTCCATGATTCTATGATTCCATGATTCCACGATTTTATGATTCCATGATTCCACGATTCCATTGAACTCATGGAATTCAATGAGTTGGAATTCAATTAATGGATTCAATGATTCCACAAATCCGTAATTCCACGATTACATGATTCCATGCTGCCAGGATTCCATAATTCCACAATTCCATGCCTCCACAATTCTCTGATTCTATGAGTCCGTGATTCCATGGAGGCAAACATCGGGAAACACCTCACCAAAGGTCCCGGAGTGTTTCTTTTCCTGAGCCCCTTTGACAGAACCAGCCCACCCCAGCCCACGACCTGGCATTGTTCAAATCTCCTCGAGCATCCCCAGTTAAAAGCCCTTTCTGTCACACCAATTTGCATAATTACATGACAATTAATTGGATATTCCGGGGCCTAATTCTCCTTTCCCCTGGAGTGTCTCTACACCATCTGAAAGCATCAAGATTTCCCCCAATTTTACACCTGAACAGCTTTTTATTTTCCTTTATTGCCACCCTCTCCTCCTCTCATGGCCAGTTCTGAGCCGGGGGCAGCTGCTGCTCTCAGAGATGCAGCAAAAAGGATCATTTTGACCAATATTTATAAAAAATTAAACCAGCAAACTGTGCAGCAGAATTGTAAACCTCAACAGAGGCTGTGGACAGCTGTCCCTGTGCTGTGTTGTTATTTAGGATGTTCTAAAACATCATTAGTTTAATTGCATATATATTTAAACGGAGTGTTCCAATGGTTGTTCTGAATGTGCAGCTTGTTGGAGAAAATGAACACAATCTATTTCCTTCAAAAGCCTTTGGAATGAGTAAATCAACATCATTTACAAATTATATTACAGCACTCCTAAAAATTTCTGTCATTGAATCCACAAGTGCTGCAGGGAGCAGTTTGGCTGCAAATGTTTTGGGGAAAGAGCTGGTTTAGGACTTTGGGAGTTGAGTAAATGCTGGAATTCTCACGGCAGGCACAGCCCGTGGCCTTCCCTTCTTTCCAGCTCATTATTTATGGGAGTTTTGTGGGCTGACACTTTAAATAATGCTCTGCTTTTAGAAGGGAAGAATAATGCAGAAAAAAATATCTGTTAAGCACAAGCCTCCCATAAAAGTGGATTTGTGAGTTGCCATTTTAAAAGTATATTGGGAATAACCTGGAATGAAAGAAGCCCTGGTCTTCTTTCACTCATTCAGTCAAAAAAGGGCTTTTTTAGGGCCATTCCATCCATCAAAAAGGGATTTTTTAGGGCCACCTTATCCTGTCACTGCCATCAGGCCATGGTGACGTCTCCAGCAAATGGCTTGGAAGATTTGGGCTGAAGGATCCCTGGATTTACATCCCTGAGCATCCCTGATGCTTTGGGAAACAGGAACAAACAACAGAAAGGATCAGAGCTGGGAGGAGCTGCTCTCCAGAGCAATGAGATGAAATAAGCGGTGACAATTCAAAATAAAATAATAAAAGGTACAAAACCAATGGAGAGATTCTTTGCCAAGAAGGGGCTGGCACAGACACTGCAAACACTCTGGTACCCCCTGTCAGGAGGGATTGATCCCAAATCTTCATCCTTTCTGTTATCAGGGTCATTAATCCTGATAAAACTTTTTTTTTTGGGCTGGATCTTTCCCAGATCTTTTCCCAGTATCTTTGATCTGGAATTCCACAAAACAAAGCAACTCCATCATGTCCCCAAATTCCTCCCTTATGTATCTGGAGCTTTTTTATGTCCACTTGACTTCATAAACTGAGGATCTTTAGGAGTAATTTAAATGGAAAATCAATCTGCTTTTGATAGCAGAGAAATTGTTGGCTGTACAAAACTGCACAAGTGGATCATAACTCGCCTGTGTGTTCTCAATATTTAAGTTAAAAAATATTAATCTTAAGAGAAAACTAGAGGAAACAAAATTTTATTGATCTGTTTCTGTGCCTGTCCAAGGATGGCCATTCCCTTAAAAAGCAGGAAAATTTGTGTTAACTCAGCCCTTTTTTATGATCATCATTTTAGAGAGGGGTTATTTATTCTGATGAATGGGCTGATTTTTACAGCAAGGATAACTGATATTAATAGAGGTGGACTTGGTTTCAGCGGAGAGAAACGAGAGCGAAAAAAGGGAAGAAAATAAGGAGAAATAAAGAGAAAAATCATGATCAAAACCCCAGTAGAGCCATGGGGAAAAGATTCCACTGGACCAAGCCCCCAAAACAGGATTATTCTCTCATTCTTTGCATGAAATTGATAAATAAATACAATAAAGATATTTTTAAGAAGCCAGATATGCTGAAAGTCATTTTTGTCCAACAAATTAACAGGCAGAGGAGAGCCAGGTCTGCCTGGAGGAACAAAATGATGCCAATGTAGGGACACCCAAGCCTGGCCATGGATTATATCCCACCCTACACTTCAGGAAACACAACAAATCCACGGCTCCATTCCACTTTTCCTCCACCAGGCTGACCCCAGGGAACAGTACAATGCACAGCTGGTGGAAAAAAATCCCCAAATTAAAGAAAAACTGCAAACTGTGACATCCCCAGTGGAGATTTCCCACTGGCACCTGCTGGGATCCCATTCCTGTTTCCTGGGACAGGGTTCCCCATGGAAGAGTTGAGTAAAAAGTCAGGATGGGGCTGGGACAGCAGGGACAGCCCCAATCCATCTGCATTAGCCCAGGCAGTGACAGGGACAGTGGTGGGAGCTGTGGATTTATTTTAAACAACCACTGCTACAAAACAAACGCCTCATGTGCTTTTCCAAGGAAGAAAAAAAAAAGGAAGGGAAGGCAGGGGTGTGGGAAAGCAAAAAATGAGATTTTTTTTTTTTCTAATAGCAGTTAAATGTCACCATATTAATTCTTGCAGGGCTGAGAACACCCCACAGGCTTAACCTTTAGGATTACTTCATTCCTGAAAGCAAGAACAACTTTCTGCATGTGCCAGATAACCGCGAGGGTGAAATCCCAATTTAGACATCCAGCACCGAGATCCATCCCCGGGAGCTTGGGCCTGGAAACTTCCCTGAGCTCCTTCACCAAAAGATCCCCAAAGCAGGGTTTTCACGGCAAAAAAGTGAAATCTGGGGTCAGTGGAAGTGAGGAATGGAGAGTTCAGAGCTTGGTCTGCGCTCAGCTCATTTTGCAGCGCACCGGCTCAGGAACATCCTGGTGCAGGGCTGCCATTCCAGCATCCATCAGTGTCATCCCAGATCACTCTGATCCCACTGATGGAGCCAAGATCCCTGTCCTGCCTCCCCCCGTCAGATCCATCCACTGCCAGCAGAAGGGCTGGAAAAGCCCGTGGCAAACAGCAGAAGGGAACAGCAGGAATCGCTCCCTAAACTCCCTCCCCAGCAGGCTGCAGGGAGGAAACGTTCCAGACGCTCAGCTGAGACTGGGTGAGATCCCATTTTCTGCTCCAAGCATCTGCTGGGGTTTCATCTCTCTCCAGGTGGAGGGGGAAAAGGTCAATCCCAGCTGTCTTGGTTTGAACAGACAGGTGTCTGCTAAGGAAGGCAGGAGCCTCCCCTGAAATGGGAAATGTAAACCCCCTCCCTCCTAATTATTATAGTTTTGAAATTAAGGGGGTTCTCAGGCGAAGATATGGGAATAGGAATAACAGTTCTTTACTGGGAAAAATAAATATTCCATGTCTCCCACTGCCCAGAATCCCATGGCTCCCACTCCCAGAATTCCATGACTCCCAAAGCCCAGAATTCCATGGTTCCTGCTGCCCAGAATTCCATGGCTCCCACTCCCAATGCCCAGAATTCCATGGTTCCTGCTGCCCAGAATTCCATGGTTCCTGCTGCCCAGCATTCCATGGCTCCCACTCCCAAAGCCCAGAATTCCATGGCTCCCAATGCCCAGAATTCCATGGTTCCTGCTGCCCAGAATTCCATGACTCCCAATGCCCAGAATTCCAAGGCTCCCACTCCCAAAGCCCAGAATTCCAAGGCTCCCACTCCCAAAGCCCAGAATTCCATGGCTCCCCTGCCCAGAATTCCATGGCTCCCACCGCCCAGAATTCCATGGCAGCTCATTTTCACTGATTTCCACCACAAAACCCCTCCTGGTTCAAAGCTCCCCAGCCCAGCTCTCCCCTGATCTGCAAAATGCACCTTGAGAGAAAGGGGGACTTAAAAGAATCCCCGATTTTTTGTTTATTTAAAAAAAATTTCACCCTTTGATGCAGCCAATGACTCCTCCAGCGCTGAGACACCGTTTGATTTTCCAATTCCAATTCTTTGCTGCTCCCACCGTTCCGTGGCTGCTGTAGCACAGCAACGTTTGATGCATTACAAATATTTGAGGTATTACAGCCACCAAACCCATGGCAGGTTTGTCGTTCTCACTTTTTATTTTTAGGTGCCAAACGAGTGATTCCAGGGCTGCTGCCTGAGGAGCCGTCGGCCCCATCCCGGTGATTTATTGCTCCTCTCCAAGCAGATGGAAATCTGGGAATGTTTTTATGACTCAAAGGGTCCGATTAGGACTTATCAGCAGCAAACTTGAAAAGGTAGGGTTATTTCCATGCTCAGCATTTGAAAGAATGATCAGGATTTGGCAGTGGCTGGGGTTTTTTTTCCATTCTCTCCAGGGAAATGTGATTTTTTATCACAGCCACTGTATCTTTATTCATTCATAACTGTTGGGAGAATCAACATAATATTCCCTTCCCTCCATTATCATTCCTTAATAACTTTTTCTGCTTATTCCTTTTATTTTTTTTTTTCCTTCCTAGCCAGCAGCTTAATATTCTCTTTGGACAGTAAGAAATATTATCCCTGCATAATGATTGGATTGACTCACTTTGTCCCTTTATCCTTGACTCTGTTATTATCCCTCCTGGATTTGGCTCCTGGTACTTGCACTGAACGCTCCGAGGGTTTTGGGGGAAGTTTCACCTCTTTTATGGCTGCAGAGGTTCTGGTGGGAGCACCTCAGCTCCATGTCTTTTATCAAGTTGATTTTCCTCTGGAGATAAAAGGGGATTGACTGGAAGGGTCCAGCCTGGATTTTTACAGGGAGGTGGAATGATGGGATAACAGGGAGAAGTTTAAACTGGAAGAGTTTGGGTTTAGGTGGGATCCTGGGAAAAAAAATTCTCCCCTGTGAGGGTGGGGAGGGGCTGGGATGGAATTCCCAGAGGAGCTGGGGCTCCTCTCCATCCTCGTTGCACTCTGCGATTCCCAACTTATCACATTCCATTCTTCCCAATATCCATCCCAGCCTCTCCTCATCCTCCCAGGGAGGAATTCCTTCCCAAAATCCCATTTAACCCTTCCCTCCTCCAGCTTAAGGCCATTCACCTTTTGTCCTGTCCCTCCGCTCTCCATCCTCCTTGCACTCTGCAATTCCTAATTTTCACACTTCCATTCTCCCCCATATCCCACTAAATCTACTCTCTTTTCCGCTTGAAAACATCCCAGAGGTGGGAGAAATTTCCAGATTTCACCAGGAAAAAAGCCATTGGAGAGGAGATGGGAGGGAAGAGGTGGGGAGGGAAGATTCCCTGCCCTGCTATGAGGAACAGCAGGTGGGAAATCGCGGCTGTATTGTCAAAAAGGAAAAAAAAAAAGCGTAAAAAAAGCGACTTTTTTCCCCGTGGTGCGAGACAAGATTGGAGCTGAAGTGCATCCAGTGTGGCTGTCAGCGATGTCAGGGGTTGGAGGAAGGAGAAAATCGCTGGTAGCCAAAACACAACAGCTCAGGAGCAAGGAGAGGGGATGTCGCAGCGGCTCAGGACGAGCCCGCCCTAAACAGAAGCAATGGCACAGAAGATCCTTAAACATCTCCCCCCTGCTCCATGGAATTCCCCCAGGGGAGAAACAAATCCTGCTATTTTCACCAGCAGATCCTTCAGGGCGACTGGGGAGGATGAAAGTTTAATGCACCAAGTCAGGCAGCAAAGGACAGGCTGGGGCGATTTGCAATATTTATGATAAAATCATCCCAGAGAGCATCAATCTCCCAAAAAAACAAGGGATAAACTACGGCACGACGCTGCCATTAATCTCGGCTATTTACTGAGGGCCTCGCCTTGGCAAAGGCCAAGGAGAGTCTGCTAACCGACCTAATTACTTTAATTAACTCCTGCTAATGGGCCTGATTAACCTTAAAGAGGGAAGGTTAAAAACCTCTTCAAGGTACAAAAGGTGTTTTCCTCGTGTGCTGCAGTGATAAGGCAGATGATAAGAGGGTTAAGTTCCATGGTTTGGGGGAAAATATGGATCCGGTGAGGCACCTGTGTGCTCTGACAGTCCCTAAAGAGGCCAAAGGAAAAGAAAAAATAATATTTATGGCCTGAATATCTTGAAATTTGGGCAGGGTGAAGGCTGAAATCCTGTGGAGGCTCAGACAAGGTGGTTTCCTCGTGTGCTGCAGTGATAAGGCAGATGATAAGAGGGTTAAATTCCATGTTTTTGGGAAAATATGGATCCAGTGAGGCACTTGTGTGTTCTTAAAGTCCCTAGAGAGGTCAAAAAAAAAGTAAAAATTAACATTTATTGCTTGAATGTCTTGAAATTTGGGCTGAAATCTCGAGGAGGCTCAGACAAGGTGTTCTCTGAGGCAGCAGGAAAGACTCCAGGAGGTTTTCCTGGGACACACCAGAAATGGGTTTTCCCCAAGGAAAATAAAGAGCAAATAAAAGTAAATGGTCTCGCCCAGGAAAAGGAAAAGCAGCCATGCAGAGTAATGGGAGCTGAGCCCGAGGAGAGGCTGATGCAGGAGCAAGCTCTGAAATCAATATTAAGAAAATTTCTGTGGCCAAAGATATCCCTTGGGTTCACAGGATGAAGGAAAACAGGCAGAAATTAGGAGAAAAATGGAATATTTCAGGTGATGTGGCTTCAATATGAATTAACCCAGAACATCCACAACCCAAGAGCAGAATCAGTCAAACAACAACAACAAGAAGTTATTTTTGCCCCCAACTATTAAACAACAGCAGTTCTTGTAAAACCTGATATGTTTATCAGCTGAAATCATGTTATCACCACTTCTCCCAGAAATTGAGGGGATTCTTCTGGACATTGTGGAGGATTCCCATGGACATTGTGGAACACCAGGACTGTGGCACTATTTCATTCCTAAGGCTTCTCCAGTGTTACCCCCTTGCCATTTTAATTTCACTGATTATTTATTGAAATAATTCCAAATTATTTTAATCCCAAACCCCATAGTTTAAACTTCTAAATGAAAAGTGCAAAAATCATCTCCGAAAGGGCTCCACATTTATTTTTCGCGATATGTGGGGGGGACAAGGGAAGGGGAGGATGATTTATGATCCGTCAATGCTTAAGTTGTCACAGCTGCTTCCCTTTCCTCTGTTATTTGGGAAGAAAATGGAGCGATCCATCCTTAACGCATGAGTGTTCCTGTTCCTCGTGTAATGTCAGCAGACAGGCTCAGGAAAAGGACAAAAATCACTTCTCCCAAACATTTAAGGTGCCCTGACCTGATTGTCAGTATTGGTGTTAGGAAAATTAATCCCCAAACACCAGAGGTTAAAAAAAAAAAAAACTTTTTTTACAGAATTTAGGGGTTTTTCTTTTTCATTCACAAGAATGTAAACATCTACTTCAAAGGGGCAGAAAACGGAGAGACCACATGAGAAACTCTTTATCAAGTACCTTTATCTCGTTCCCCTTTCTGTCACAGACACTTGTGCTTCTAGGCCATGTGCTTTTCTGTCCCCAGCCCCAAATCCTACACTAAAAAACCCCAAAAAGAGTATCAAAGAGAAGAAAGAAAGCCTGTTCCAAGGTTGACTGGCTCCTGGTCCGGGCGGTGGCAGGAGCCATAGATTTTGCTTAATTAAGATAAGGCTGTTGCTCCTTTGCAGATTTCCTTAATTCAGGATTTATTGATGCAGCATTACCCAGCGTTTTAAAGTGATAAAATACAGCAGCTGCAGGAGCCAAAGGCACCCTGAGCTGAGCCCTAATAGAGACAGATCTGCAGCTCCAGCCAAGCACGGCTGCTTCCCCAAATCCAACAGTGAGCCCGATACCACCTCAACAAAAACCCTCAAAACCCCCGCTGGGACCCCTGCCAAAAAAGACCCTGCTCAAAAAAACCCTCAAAACCCACAACCTCCCCCCCCAAAACTCTCAAAACTCTCAAAAAAGTTCCAAAAAAGGAAGCACTGTAAAGCAGCACTGAAGTAAAAGGTGCCATAAAGCGCGACTCTCATAAAAGCTGCCGTAAAGCGCGACTGTCGCAAAATGGCCGTAAAGCGCGACCCTCGTAAAAGGGGTCGTAAAGCGCGACTGTCGTAAAAGGGGTCGTAAAGCGCGACTGTCATAAAAGGTGCCGTAAAGCGCGACTGTCTTAAAAGGGGTCGTAAAGCGCGACTGCCGCAAAAGGGGTCGTAGAGCGCGACTGCCGCAAAAGGGGTCGTAAAGCGCGACTGTCGCGAAACTGCCGTAAAGCGCGACTGTCGTAAAAGGGCCCGTAAAGCGCGACTGCCGCAAAAGGGGTCGTAAAGCGCGACTGCCGCAAAAGGTGCCGTAAAGCACGACTGTCGTAAAAGGTGCCGTAAAGCGCGACTGTCGCAAAACGGCCGTAAAGCGCGACTGTCGTAAAAGGGATCGTAAAGCGCGACTGTCGCAAAACGGCCGTAAAGCGCGACTGTCGTAAAAGGGGTCGTAAAGCGCGACTGTCGTAAAAGGGCCGTAAAGCGCGACTGTCGCAAAATCGCCGTAAAGCGCGACTGTCGTAAAAGCTGCCGTAAAGCGCGACTGTCGTAAAAGGTGCCGTAAAGCGCGACTGTTGCAAAATGGCCGTAAAGCGCGACTGTCGCAAAATGGCCGTAAAGCGCGACTGTCGTAAAAGCTGCCGTAAAGCGCGACTGTCGTAAAAGGGCCGTAAAGCGCGACTGTCGTAAAAGGTGCCGTAAAGCGCAACTGTCGTAAAAGGTGTCGTAAAGCGCGACTGTCGCAAAACGGCCGTAAAGCGCAACTGTCGTAAAAGGGATCGTAAAGCGCGACTGTCGCAAAACGGCCGTAAAGCGCGACTGTCGTAAAAGGGGTCGTAAAGCGCGACTGTCGTAAAATGGCCGTAAAGCGCGACTGTCGTAAAAGCTGCCGTAAAGCGCGACTGTCGTAAAAGGTGCCGTAAAGCGCGACTGTTGCAAAATGGCCGTAAAGCGCGACTGTCGTAAAAGGGGTCGTAAAGCGCGACTGTCGCAAAATGGCCGTAAAGCGCGACTGTCGTAAAAGCTGCCGTAAAGCGCGACTGTCGTAAAAGGGCCGTAAAGCGCGACTGTCGTAAAAGGTGCCGTAAAGCGCAACTGTCGTAAAAGGTGTCGTAAAGCGCGACTGTCGCAAAACGGCCGTAAAGCGCGACTGTCGTAAAAGCTGCCGTAAAGCGCGACTGTCGTAAAAGGGATCGTAAAGCGCGACTGTTGCAAAATGGCCGTAAAGCGCGACTGTCGTAAAAGCTGCCGTAAAGCGCGACTGTCGTAAAAGGGGCCGTAAAGCGCGACTGTTGCAAAATGGCCGTAAAGCGCGACTGTCATAAAAGGTGTCGTAAAGCGCGACTGTTGCAAAATGGCCGTAAAGCGCGACTGTCGCAAAACGGCCATAAAGTGCGACTGTCGTAAAAGGTGCCGTAAAGCGTGACTGTCGTAAAAGGGGTCGTAAAGCGCGACTGTTGTAAAACTGCTGTGAAGCGCGACTGTCGTAAAAGGCACCATGACCAGTACTGTCGTAAAGAGATTTTTTGGACACAGTGGGAATTGGGCTCTTTGATAGTTTCTGCCCCTGGGAGAAGGCTGCCGCAGAGCTGGTTCCAGCTCACAGGGTGTGGCGGAGCTCTTTCCTGCAAGGGCATCCCCAGCTTGGGTCAGGGAACCATCCTGCAAATTGTGAAATTTCTGGAAGAAGTCGGCCACTACCAACCAAACCTCGGCCCCTTTCCCATTCACAAACCATGGAAGGTTTTGCTCCATAACCCTCAAATCCAAAGTGCAGTTCCCCAAATCCTCCTTGAATGAGTGAAAAGGGCAACAATTTCCAGGCAAAAAAAATGCAGGCAATATCAGACATTTCCCAAGCAGTGTTTAATGCATCCCAGAATCTTTGAGGTTGGAAAGGACCTCTGGGATTGCCGAGTCCCAGCTGTGCCCGATGCCCACCTTGTCCCCATCCCAGAGCTCTGAGTGCCACCTCCAGGGCCACCTGTAGGGATGGGGACTCCAAACCTCCCTGGGCAGCCCCTTCCAACCCTTTCCAAGAGGAAATCCTGCTGGTGTCCACCCTGAGCCTGCCCTGGCCCAGCCTGAGGCTGTTCCCTCCCCTCCTGTCCCTGTTTCCTGGAGCTGTCCCTGTCCCCTCCAGGCAGGAGCTGTGCAGAGCCAGAAGGTCTCTGATATCATGGAATGGTCTCTAAAATCACGGAATCCCTGCAGAAAGGCAGGAATTGCTCTGCAAGGACCCCCTGAGCTGGGATCACCTCCATCCACAAGCCTTGGGAAACTCCTGCTGGCCTCACTGCCCACCCAGGCAGGGTTCAGCTCCAGGAGGGAGCAGAGGCAAAGCAGACCTGTTATCCCTGGAATCCTGTTATCCCTGGAATTCTCAGGTGGAATTCCATCTTCCCAATCCCCTCCTGAGTGTCTGAGATGCTGCTCTGCAGCCGTGTCCCAGGAGAATCCTGACACACGTCGTGCTACAAGACCCAGCTGAGTAGAACAACCCAGCAGCTCATGTTTAATCCAGTTCCATTCGCCACGGATGCTGATTATCTCTGAGATTTATGAAAACAACTGTGATAAATTACTTGACAAACAAGATTAAAGTCCCTGAAGTTCTTTATTGTTTCCACCCGCTTGTAGGCATTAAAAGTGCTCTGTCACATTAACCCAAGCTCCTTTTTATCCTCCCTGACTTGCAGTGTCTCCTTACAATTATTTTCAAATTATAAATCTGAAAATTGAAACATAAATTTTTAATTTAGTAATATTTAATTAATACATTTATATAATATATACTTTATATTATATTATATTTTGATTTTTAAGATCCTTCTATTCTTTTAGTATAGTTTTAATGTAATATATATCATAAAATGATAAATCAAGCCTTCTGAAACATGGAGTCAGATCCTCATCTCTTCCCTCAACCTGAGACCCCTGTGAACACGGTCAGGAGAAAAAAATTTATAGATAAGACACAATAAACAACCTTGAGAATGAGAAACGAAGAGTTCTGATTCCTTCTTCGACTGCCTGGCTGGGAAAAGAGACTTTAACACATCTCAGGGTCCCTCTGAGCAGCTCAAGAACCTGAGAGAGAGGCGCTGGGTGATTTCAGGCTCAGCATTCCCAAGGGAGAGCTGACTGCACCACCAACACCCCAGCTCACAGATCTCTGAATTACCAGGACTCTATTATGTGAATCCATTTCCAGGCAATTAAGGATATTTAACGGCCTCGACAACTGGTGGGAAGCAGCACAAAAATAAATCAGCTTCGTTTGGGAACAAAAGGAGCCCTCCCTACAAAAGCTGGTGGCATTAACAATTCACGTTTAACTACCCTCGTGCAACTATCAAGGTGTCACTTAAAGAGTGAGTAATGGGGAGGGAAGGGTTTTAAATGATTCCCAACCAGACCCTGACCCTCTTCTTTCCAGCCATTAGCGAGTTCCTGAAGCCTTCACAGCAGTTTCGTTTGTTCTCAATCACCAGGAGTTTGAACAGTGGAATTTAAATGATTCTCTCCCAGACAGAGCTAATTTTAAGAGCCATTCAAGTGACATTGCTCTGAGCTACAGCACTTGGATGGAGAAGACACTCCTGGAGCATCCACTGAGCTGTTTGCTCCACTGGAGCAAGGGAAAAACTTATCAGGAGTGATCCAGGAGCCAGGGGATGGAGCCAAGCAGCCACGAGCAAAGGACAGGTTATTCACAAAAAAATTAAATATCCCTTGCAGATTTGGCAGCTGGGTTTGCAGGTGGAAATCCCAGTGGCAGCAGCCTGGCTTGCAGAGATATTGAGCACCTGCAGCCCCACAGGATGATCTCCAGCCCTTTGGAAAGATCTGGGAGATTTGGGTCTGCTCACAAAGCTGTCACCATCTCTTTGGGCCCAGGGTTCCAATCCAAGCCAGAATTTCCTGCACAGAAACCAAGATAACCTTTTCTAAAGCCTCGTGCAGCGAAACCCTCCAACAAAACGCCAAATAAATGAAGTTTGCAGAGCAAAGCTCACACTGAGCTGCTCCTTCACCAGGGTGCACAATCTGCTACAAACTTTTTGCAAAAAAGAACAGAAAAACTCTTTAAAGGCAGCTCTTTCCATGCTGCTTTATGCAGATATCTTCTGTTTAAGAGCTCTTTTGTCTAAACTGTTTGATCTGAGCCGAGGAAGCCAATTACTGCAGATGCTGAGGCTGTCAAGAAGCAACCCCAAAATTCAATAAGCAGAAGAAGAAAAGCACAGGCGTGTTCAGGTAAAGCCTGAGGGCTTGTACCATCCTGTCTCCTTGCGAGTGTTGTTCCAAATCACCAAACCTAACAGGAACTTTCCACTTCAGGAGCTTTTCAGGCACACTGGAGCTGCTTTGACATCATGGTTTGAAGCAGATGTCAGAGCAGCTCATGCTCCCAGCTCGTCCTGCACCGTGTTTTACACGGGAACATCTTTTCAACGTCCGCTGCGAATACATCAAGGCAGCTCCACGTCTCCACCACCACTCTCATTTACTCCCTAACCTATTTCTGCTCCTCTGTTCCTCTCCTGAGCACAAAGGGAACAGTGGGAGCAGGCTGGGCCTTTCAAGTGGCCAAGAAATTCACTCTGAAATTCAAGCCCTTGCTCCAAGCACGGCCCGAGACTTGAAGCTGCAGGAAAAATGCCTCCAGCTTCCTTGTGGATTTTACTCACTGCACATGCTGAGAGAAAGAGGCTTATGTGAAACTTTGCTGTGAGAGGCAGTTAAGGATGTTTTCTAGTCCTGATAATACCCCTGCATCCTGATCTGCACTCGCAGATAAAAGTTACTTTTGCTAGAACAAGAGTTGGAGAGCGACTCATGCAGAATTCCCTGATAAGGACTAAAGCAGCTGTGCTGAGCAGAGCCTGGCGTGTCAGCTCCAGATGTTCTGACACAGGATTTGCAGCCAGAGCACCACAGGAGGCCAATAAATCCTTCAGTGCTGCTGCAGGCCTGGGGGTGTTTATCAAACCCCAGTTTTTGTGATAAGAGGATGAGGACAGACCCACACTCCAGGGAAGGTGCGAGCAGAATTCTTTCCCCTCTGCAGTTTTCTTGCCACCCCATCCCAACCCCAAGTTCTCCTGGGGGAATTCAAGCCTGACCAGGGTGTTTTCCATATGAAAATTCACAGGCAGAGCCTCAAACTGCTTTGCATGAAGGAGGCATCATCTTTTTACAGACGCTGTGCTTGGCTCCGGACGTGAACTCCATGTACAACAGCTCTTCCCTGCTGCAGCCTTTCATCTTATCAGCCCTGACTGCAGGGGTGGATTTGGCCCCTTGTCATCATGCATGACATTATGTATGGCTTTCTCATTAGAGAGGGAGAAAAACCATCCTGTTCCCAAAGCAAACCGGCTGCCAGAACCTGGCACATCCTGCTGGCAGCGCCCGCTCATCCCTTCTCCTGTGCTGAGCCCTGCTCAGGCCCAGCCCTTCCTGCCACCAGGGAGCAGGAGGGCAGGGAGGCTTCACAGAGTGCCAAAATAAGGTATTTTATTAGATATCAGCTGGCTGTGACATCCCCAGTGGGTTCTTTCACACTGTGTCAGTTTGGGAAGCGGACTCAGCAGCGTTGAGCTGGAGTGGCTGGATGAGTGGATCTTTCACGAGGATCCTGCCAAGTTTTGCTTCCATTAATCCACACCCTTCCTAATTTTCAGGCTTTCCTAGATTGCAATGGATCTTCATAAACTATTACCAAGTGCATTAAATCATATTAGCAGGGAAGAGATGTTTGCAGAGCAACTCTCCCCATACAATTTCCCTTCCTTATCATCATTCTCAGAGCTGTGTTCTCCGAGAAGATCTGCAGCATAAAATCTCCCTGAATATGAAATTTTCTGAGTAATTCTGTCACAAATCTCCCAGGACATCCTAGTCAAGGCTGAACAATTCAGTAAAAGCCCTACAGAACAGCAGAGAAATTAATCATGCATTTTTAAGTGTTTTGAACCTCCTTGTAGGATTTAATGAAGAATTCTGGGGAGTTTTTAAAGGCATAGGGAAAAAAAACCCCTCTCACCCAGTCTATAAACTGAGTTCTTGATGTAAATTAAGCTGATGAATATGAGGGAAGATTTCTCACTATCTAAAGGCAATCCTGAGGCAATCCTTGATGTCTTCTTGCTGGTCTTTGTGCTTTTTTTATTGCATCCATCCCCACAGAAGTCAACAGCAAGAGGTGTCATTAACTCCGCACCAAATCACTTCCAAAACCTCCTCCTTCTGATTTTTAATGTTCCACAAGTGGAAGCTATCCACTGGCTGCTGCCTGAGCTGCAAATGTTGAGCTCCATTAAAAAATAAATGGTTTTCCTGCATAAAGCAGGGAGTAGCTTGATGCTGAAATAACCCAGGGAAAATGAAGGGGCTTAACAGGCGAAATTGAAAGCAGGTATCCAGTGTGTCGTATCTTCCCGGGATTGCAGCAGGGCCAGGCAGTTAAGAACTTTATGGAGTGGCTGAGAAATGGCCCTTTAGCCTGAGATGAATGGGATTGGCTTTAAAACATCCCTGGGCACCAGCAGGTGACAGTCGGTAAACCCCAGGATATTGTTTAAGGATTGGGAAACACCTAGAGGGGCTGGAACATGTCCAGAGGTGGAAACAGAGCTGGGGAAGGGTTTGATGTGGTGACAGCTCTCTGGTCACAGAGAGAAATAGATGGTTTCATTCTGGGAAAGAACAATGAGAAGCTCAGAGAAGGAGTTATAAAAAATCCTTAATATCTGCAGCTGGGATCACGTTAATGTGGCTTCTGTAATGTTTACAGTAAGAGTGTTTACCAAATGGGTGTCTTGTTCATTAACCAATCCTGTGAAATGTATTAATTAAATGACCAATCAGGTCCACCTGTAGTGAACTCAGATCTAAAAGAGGACGGCTGAATAAAGGAGAGGCTTTTTGCCTTTTATGCCTTGTGAATGATGGAGTCCATATTTCACCTTCTTTACTGCCCCCTGTGCCTTCCGTGACATTTTGGGGCACCAGGAGGGGGCTGAGGGAGGCTGGGAAGGGGCTCAGCCTGGAGCAAAGGAGGCTCGGGGGGACCTTGTGGCTCAGCACAGCTCCTGCCAGGAGGGGACAGCCTGGAGGATCAGCATCTGCTCCCAGGGAACAGGGACAGGAGCAGAGGGTGGGCACCAGCAGGAATTTCTGCATCGAAAGTGTTGGAAAACACTGGAATGGGCTGCCCTGGGATGTGGGGAAGTCCCCATCCAGCCTCCAGGTGGGCACCAGCAGGAATTTCTGCATGGAAAGGGTTGGAAAACACTGGAATGGGCTGCCCTGGGATGTGGGGAAGTCCCCATCCAGCCTCAGGGTGGACACCAGCAGGAATTTCCCCATGGAAGGGGCTGGAAAACACTGGAATGGGCTGCCCTGGGATGTGGGGAAGTCCCCATCCCTGGAAGAGCTCAGACATGGATGTGGCACTCGAGGACAGGGTTTAGTGGTGGTGCTGGTTTGGCCTGATGACCTTAAAGGTCTTTTCCAACCCCAGCAATTCTGTGATTAATGACACAACTTGAGCCAAAGTCACACGAGGATTGGGCATCCAAAGGGCTTCATACCTGCCCAGAAATGTGGCCTAAAACCCCCCTGCAACCCAACAAAACTTTCAAAATCAACCTTTGTACCTCAAGAATTGATGCCAAGAGGAATCTTTGTTATCCAGCTGTAAATGAAGAGTACAGGGCATTTCTGCTGGTGAGAAGGGGACGCTGGAACAGTGTCTGAGTGAAAGCAGCACCACGGGATTTTGGGAGGACCTCAGAACGAAGAGCTCTACCAACAGCACAGGTGAAACTCTGCCTGTTGAATCATTACCTTAATCTTTTTTAATGGCATGCAAAGACTGTGTCAGTGGCACTTTTCATTATCCACTTCAGCAGCCCAGAACTCCTCGGTAATTATGCCCATCCACTCTGCTTTGACAGTGCTAACGAAGAGAACAAGGGCTGCTGATGGTACAGGGCTCCTTGTAAGGGATTCAAGGCAGCAGGCAATAATCTAAATAGCAAAGCTGATGAGTTTGCACAGTGCCTTGCTGCAGGGAATGTGCATTTTCTCTGGGAGGGAGCAAATACCTCAGACATGGGGAGCAGGTGTGATGCAATGACTATAAAAGCCATTAAATACAAATCTGACAGTCCCTGCTTTTGTCAAGCAAGCAAACAAGTCACCCTGTCTGCCTCAATCTCACTGAAAATGATAAAAATCTCCTTCACTCACCTTTCCCCCACCTCATAAACTCCCCTTTCCCCATCTCCTTCTCTCACCTTGCCCCAACCTCATTCCGTCACCTTTCCCCATCTCATTCTCACTTTCCCCCATGTTCTTCTCTCACCTTTCTCCATCTCCTTCTGTCAATTTCCCTTATTTCCTTCCCTCACCTTTCCCCACCTCCTTCCCTCACCTTCCCCCCACCCACCATTGCAGAAAACATTTTACAAAATGCAATTAAAAACACAACAAAAGCCTCAAGAGCAAATCTACGAACTCTCAGACGCGATGTTCCCCACTGTGATAAACTGAATTTCAGAAATGAAAAGGATTCTTAGAGCCCTCCTTTGTTTTGTTACAATCCGAGGCGTTCCTCTGAGATTAACCCAGAATCTGAAGGAGCTTAAAGCCATTTTCTGTTGAATTTCTGCAAGGCAGCTTCAATGAGTTCATTGAACTTGGGGATCAACGCTGCAGCAGTAAAACAGCCAAAGTTAAGGCAAGACAAACTGAGGCATCAATCTGTCTCAGTTCTTGTGAAATGTCTGAAGATTAAGATCCTTGGCCAGATCAAACACCCCAGATTAGCACTAACGACATATTTAAGGCTTTTTCAACCTCCATTCACTGAGAGATCTCCTCATTGCTGCAGATAAAGCTGCCTCATTAGACACTTCTCCATACAAAGGCTTCTAATATTTCTATTTTTCATCTGCCTCATACTTTTAAGCCAAAGAAGAGATGCCTTACTATAAAAATAAAGGAAGTTTTTCATCTATTCACTGGGACACCTGACAGGATTTTGCACATCCGACTTGGAGACCGTAAAGAATTTTGAAGAAGCAGCAGTTGGTTAAAAGTCAGCATCTTGAAAAGGTTCATTTTTCTCAGGGGCAAAATATCAAGTTCTGATTTTGATACTGAAAATGCTTTGCAAGACTCAGCTCCTAATCCATCCACCCCAAAGAAATACAAACTTGTTTTATCTAAAGAACAGTTTTGGGGGGTTGTCGATGTTTTGCCACCAGCTATAAAAATAATATTTGGGTCCCCAAGTATTTTACACACATCAATAAATCCCAAAGGTCCTTCAGACTTTTGTCGTGGCAAAAGACAGCACCAAGGCAAATATTTGGGCTCCGAATCCCTCATTTCATTACAGAATTGTGCTTTTTGGGGAGCAGACAACACAAGGCTTATATTTTTATATTTTTGCCTCGTTCTCCGGATGCCTGAGGAAAGGGAACAGGTTCAGCCTGGGAACCATCTGTGCTCCCCCTCTTCCTGCTGGGAAGGGTGGTCGTGACAGCTCCATCTGGCCTGGAGACCACAAGAAAAGAGCTGAAGTCGTGAATCTCTCTCAACATCTGAGGGCAGAATGATGTTCAGCAGCTGAGGGGATGTTGGGCAGGGGCCAACCTAGAACACAGCTGGGGTGCAAACAGGACTGGGAGTCAACCCTCCTACGCCATAAATGGTGCAGAGCCCGGCGTTCATGGAGCTCCCAAAGTTACTCCTCAAAGGCTGAGAGTAATTGCGAAAGTTACTCCTGAAAGCTGGCGAGTAACTCTCAAAGTTACTTCTCAAAGGTCCAGAGTAGCTCTCAAAGTTACTCCTGAAAGGTTGAAAGTAACTCCCAAAGTTACTCCTGAAAGGTTGAAAGTAACTCTGAAAGTTACTCCTGAAGGGTTGAAAGTAACTCTCAAAGTTACTCCTGAAAGGTTGAGAGTAACTCTCAAAGTTACTTTTAGAAGGTCCAGAGTAACTCCCAAACATACTCCTGGAAGGTTGAGAGTAACTCTCAAGTTACTCCTGAAAGGTCGTGGGTAACTCTCGAAGTTACTCCCTGAAGGTCCAGAGTAGCTCTCAAAGTTACTCCTGAAAGGTTGGGAGTAACTTAAAAGTTACTTGTTGAAGGTCAGGAATGGGGAGAGAATCAAAATCAAGATGAACTCAGAGAATGAAAATCAAGATGAACTCAGAGAATAAAAATCAAGATGAACTCAGAATCAAAATTAAGACAAACTCACAGAACCAAAATCAAGATGAACTCGGAGAATCAAAGTCAAGATGAGCTCAAAGAATCAAAATCAAGATGAACTCAGAAAATCAAAATCAAGATGAACTCAGAACCAAAATCAAGACTCAGTGGCTGAGCCCCCCTCTTGGTTCCCTTCTGTGCAGCCCCTGGAGAGCCCCTTCCATCAGGTGAGCACATCCTTTTAATTTAATCCTCGTCTTTTCTCCACTTCAAACCACATCCCCTCCCCTCCTGGTTCATCATCCAAGCATTTCCATCCCTCTCGTAGGTTTTATCCCATTAGGGGAGTTATAAAGAAATAAATTGGAATCACAACACACCTACAGCTTGTTCTGAAAGAGACTTAGCACTTGACTCACCTACTTAGATGTCAATTTAACACTCTTAGCTGGATTTAAATTGAGTCAAGACCCATCAGTTTCAGGCAGAATCTCAATCTGCTCTTCCCCCCCACACTTGTAAGGATTAGGATGGGAAAAAAAAAATCAAATATTGCTACAACCTGGGAGTTGTAGCAGTACAACTCCACAATTTGCTCAACAATTCATTCCCTGCCTCATTCATCAGATTTGGGTGGTGCCCAAGCAAGGGATGGGTTTGCTGGGAGTCCCATCTGCTGGTGGATTCTTCAGGAAAGGGAAAGCTCCAGGGGTGCCCAGGATTTCCCCGCCTGTCCCACAGAAGTGTGAATTTCTCACAGAACAACAAAGATTTTGTCACTCCAGGCCATTATTTGCCAACCCATCTTTCAAAATACAAAAATCTCTGAGCCTTTCACTCAAACAGCAGCCGAGGAAGGAAGGAAATGAGGGATTTTTTTTCCCTCAGGGGTTATTCAGGTTTTTTCCTGGGAAGAACAGGGCAGGAATTTGTCAGGAGTGGCTGAAAAGCCTGGAACTGCTCTGAATTCCTTCTCCCCACACACCCCCAGCCACAAACCTCATTTTTTGCCTGCTTGTGACCTTTTTTGGGGCAGATAATCCTCTCATTTTCAGGATTGAGCACAAAGGTTGCCCAGTCACTAATGGGATTTGGGAATTACTCCTGAGAGGGATGATTTTGGAGATGGCTCTTTTGATGCCAGCATGAGCATTAGGATAAACTCTGTATTTAACCACCATTACCAGTAATATCAGCTGCTCTGAATTACCTGGCACCGAGGTTCAGCGATGCCTGAGAAAATGGGAGTCAGATTTTCCAAAGCAGTCAATAATTCTGTCTAGGTGCTTTTTTTTTTTTTTTTTTTAAATAAGGCTCCCTAACACCCAAGCTTAAAGAGACTCATTTTCCAGGCATATGCAACCATTTCTTCAATTCTGATACAGAATTCCAACTTCCAATTCACTCATCCCAAAACTGCCGGCTTGGGAAGTTGGGCTGGATGTTTAATTACCAAAAAAAAAGCAAATTTGTTATCTGCTACAAAGCAGAATCACTCCCTGCAATCCCTCTGCTCCGAATCAGTGAAATGTAAGGAAATTTGAGAGCATCTCTGACCTTTTCTCTGTCCAGATTTCCTGTGGTGGGGTTTAGTGCCCCCAAAACCAACTCAGCACTGCAGTGACATCGCTCAAACTTTGTCCCACACTTCTGTCACAGCCCCATAAGATTTTCCTGTATTTTTTTTCTCCCTTTTCCAGTTGTGGAAGCCCCTCTGGCCTCCAGCCAGGCCAGCCCAGCTCACACCACAGGCTCAGGGATTTCCTAAGGACAAAACCCTGCTGCCCCATATCCTTGGAATGCCTCAATTCCATAATTCAGTGTATTGAGAGCTGTGCCTGTCGTATCTCACTCATTTCCACAGACATAAGAAGTCACATTTAGAAGTCATTAAGCTGAAATGAAATCTTTGCTGGGCTTAATTAACTTAAATATTCATGAAACAGGATAGCAGGGGAGAGTGTTGTTCTTAATCAAAATAGACATCGCTGTTCCATAATGCAAATTCTGATTTTTTTTCTCTTCTGTGGACAATGCCAGCTCCTACAACAGCAGCAGCAGGGTTTAATGGGCAGCACTGGAAATTGCAGCTGAAAAGGAGTCACGTTGTCCTTTAGCTCCTGAACTCAGGGGGAATTTGCTGATCCAAACATGTGCTTAACAATAACGTGGTGCCTAATGCAGGAGTTACTTCCAGGGCCATTTGTCACCATTTGCTCGGGCTGAGTGCAGCACTCAGCCCCTCTCCAGCCTCGGAGAAAGCTTCCCAAAGGCAGCTCCTCATTTCTGTCTCAAGGCTGAGGCACTTCCACAGCTCCTGGGCTGCTCTGCTGCACACAGAGCTCGGTTCTGATCTGCAGAGACTTTAACAAACCCGGTTCTTGTGGATTGTCCCAAAATCCTTCTCACAGAGCTCTGTTCTGATCTGCAGATCCTTGAACAAACCCAGTTCTCATGGATTGCTCCAGACTCTGTTCTGATCTGCAGAACCTTTAACAAACCCAGTTCTTGTGGGTCTCCTGCCCCAGACTCTGTTCTGATCTGAGAGCCTTTAACAAATCCAGCTCTTGTGGATTGCTCCAAAATCCTTCTCACAGGGCTCTGTTCTGATCTGCAGAGCCTTCAGCAAACCCAGTTATTGTGGATCTCCTGCTCCAGACTCTGTTCTGATCTGCAAAGCCTTTAGCAAACCCAGTTCTCATGGATTTCTCCAAAATCCTTCTCACAGAGCTCTGATCTGCAGAGCCTTTGACAAACCCAGTTCCCGTGGATCACTCCAGACTCTGTTCTGATCTGCAGAGGCTTTAGCAAACTCAGTTCTCATGGATTGCCCCAAACTCCTGCCCCAGAGCTGCCAGGGTGGGTTCCAGCCCCTCAGAGCTGGACGGATCCTCAAGGATTCCCAGAACCACGGAATATGCTGAGCTGGAATCAGGATCACGGATTTCAACTCCTGGCCTTGCACAGAACACCCCCAAAATCCCACCCTGTGCCTCAGAGCATTGGCCAAACACTCCTTAAGTCCAGTTTAATAAGAAAATTTTTCTCTGCTCATTGTCCAAACACCCCTGAAGTTCAGTTTAATAAGAAAACAATTCCTCTGCCTCAGAATTCCTGCAGCAAACCCACCCCGGGATGGAGAAGGGCCCTCTCCTTGCCATGCCACAGTGGATGGGGTTTTTTGGAAGCTCTGGCAGGGGTCACTCCTCTTCACACAAACCTCTGGAGTGAGGGCAGTGCCCAAAAGTGGGAGATCAAACTCCCCTTCCTTGGCTGCCAGAGGGAAATCCATAAAATTCAGCCCCTCTGGCTGGAATTCCTCCCCGTCCTGAGGAAAAAAAATTACTGAAGATTTGTCAGGTTGAGAAGTGGAGCAGCAGATTGCCACGATAAGCAGAAAAAAACTACTTCAAAAATAGGGAGGAAATACAGTTTCACATTTCTGTTAATGGCAGCTTTGGTTTCATTATCTGCTCAGCTTTGGATGCAATTAAAATGAGAGAAATAAAATACTCCATGAAAGGAGCAGTGCTTGCTGGTAATGAAATGTTTATGGATCAATTTGTACCCCAGTAAAGAGTGAATGAATTTACTGCAGGAGGAGAGAAAACAAAGTGGAGATAAGCACTGAAAATCACTTGGACTCCAGACATGCACAAAATGTTATTATTTCCCCTCAGAAAAGATAATATTGATTGTTGAGAAGTGTTTGGACAATGCCAACAATGTGTTTTGCTGATAAAATACAATGACCCATTTAGGAGATGTCTGTACAGAAAACAGCACGGGCTGAAATAAAATTCCACATTTCAAATCTCCTTTGATAAATCCCCAGAAGAGAAAACCTTGCCATGACCTCCTCTCCTGCACAGCTCTCCTCTCTCCAGGAAACTGGGGCTGGCATTGTGCTGGAGCAGGTGCCCCAACTTTTCCTTAAAAATGTGACAAATTCCATCTGTTCCTACTTCATTTTCCACTTTTAATACGGGCAAAATCCTGTTTGCATATTTACAACAAAAAAAGCAAAAAAATTTTCAATTAAGTTCCTAAGGGCAGGAACAGATTTATTCAGTGCCTGGAATAACAAAAGCCTCAGTTGGGATGAAAGGGAAAAACATCTCCACGATACCAAACATTTAAAGGGAGTTTTGATCTGATGCAGTTTAATGTGTACACAGAGGGGGGGAAATTCTCAGAGAATTTTGCTGCTTTTAACTAAGATGAAATGTTTTACATCCTTGTGGGTTCAGCCACTATTAGGAACAGCATCGGATCACAATCCCACAAAAGAATAACAAAGGTTTGGGGGAAGCAGCAGGATGGGCTCGGTGCTATTTTTGACAGAAGAAATGAGAAATTCTTTCTCTAGTGTGATGGGAAAGAAGAGCTTCATGCAAATCGCCAGGAGAGGCTCAGCTTTGTCTTTAAGTTTGGGATGATCCAAATCCTGCTCCCGGCTCAGCCCCAGCTGGGAAAGGAGAAATGTAAAAACCTGGGGGGAAAACGGGGCAGGGAGAGAGAGGGGGAGGAAGGGAAAGGAAGGGAGAAAAAGGTAAAGAAAGGGAGAGAAAAGGAGAGAAAGGGAGAGAAAGGAAAGGAAAGAAAAAGAGAGAGAAAAGGGGAGAAATGGAGAGAAAGGGAGAAAAGGGAGAGCAAGGGAGAGAAAGGGAGAGCAAAGGAGAGAAATTGAGAGAAAGGTAAAGAAAGGGAGAGAGAGGGAGAGGAAGGTAAAAAAGGGGAGAGAAAGGGAGAAAAGTGTGGAGAAATGGAGAGAAAAGTAAGGAAAGGGAGAGGCAGGGAGAGAAAGGGAGAAAAAGGGAGACAAAGGTAATGAAGGGGAGAGAAAGGGAGAGAAAAGGAGAGAAAGGAAGAGAAAGGAAGAGGAAGGGAGAGAGAGGGAGAACAGAGAGAGAAAAGGAGAGAAAGGTAAAGAAATGGAGAGAAATGGAGAGAAAGGGAGAAAAAGGGAGAAAAAGGGAGAAAAAGGGAGAGGAAGGTAAAGAAACGGAGAGAAAGAGAGGGGAAGGTAAAGAAAGGAAGAGAAAGGGAAATAAAGGTAAAGAAAGGGAGAGGAAGGGAGGGGAAGGAGCCAGGGCTTGGAATCCCAGAGGAGACCTCAGACAGCCCCAGGAGCTCCTGGCAATTGCTGGGATCCCCCCGGCCCAGCAGCTTTCGCGGGCTCCAGGAATCTCTCTGAAAACCCGTCTGCTGAGAAACCACAGGAAAACTTTCCCATCCCTCACGGTCCATCCAAATCTGTGCAATTTTTCACCCTGGACTCGGGGTCGAGGGTGAGGACTCCAACGAGGAGCCCCAAATCCCACCCACCCTGGGAACGGGGAAGGAAAAAGTCCTGGCAAGCCCTGGCACCTCTGGGTGACCTGCAGGACTCAAAATCCCCTCGTTAGAATCTGCTGCTGCCTCTGCAGGGTTCAGCTGGGTTCAGTTTCCTTCATCGGGGACAGCGGGGTCGCGGCTCAGGAAAGAAAATTGCTCGCCCCGATTTAGAGCAGAAATTGTGCTCGGTAATAAAATCCCTTTGGAAAATCAACACCTGACCCACCACCGGTGCCGGGCGCTGACCAGCACAGCCAGCAGCACCTCTGGAAGAGCCAAATCAATCCAATTTCTCCGCCTCCAACCTGCTCTTCCCCTGCAGCACAGCGAAGGCGAAAAGTCATGATTCAAAGTCCCCGGTGAAGAAGCCAAGTTCCCCGAGAATCCTGACAGGCAAGGGATGAGCACAGCATGAAATATGCAAAGGAAGACTCATCTTTGCCTAAGGACTGGAGAAGAGGCTGAATCCCAGCCCACACAGCCCAAAGAAGGTTTTTTGAAGGGGATCCAACGCTCCAGGACTTGGGGAGTAACGTGGATCTGCACTCTGGATAGGCTGATGCTCCAGGCATCAAAATGGGGCGTCAGGCAGAAATAGCCCCTTAATTAAATGTTCCTCAAAAAGTTCATTTAACTTCCCAGTGAACTCTCCTGAAGATCCCAGCAGCCAAAGGCTTCAGAGGGTGCCACGCTCGAGCACCTGCAGTGCTTTAATTAAACCCATTTTTCAAAAAATTCTCCATTTCTACCCTCAAAACAGGGATCCTTTTTCAAGGAAGGTCCTTTTGGGAAGCTGAGCTGAGCTTCCCAAAAACCCCTTGGGATTGGACCTGCTCAGGCTGAATCAGTTCCCAACTTATTTTAAACTGGGGTACAAGTAAGGTATAAAAATGTTTCATAATTCATGAAATTCACAACCTTTTGCTATTTTGAAGGGGATTTGATCATCAGCTATTGAGAAATCATTCTTTTTAGTCCAGAAAAAAATGATGGAATAACCACATAACAGAAGTGAGAGCGTTCAGCCATTCCTCCCTCCAGTTTGCACCAGTCTGAAATACAATATTTCATAAACCTTCAATATCCTATGGACTTCCACTGATTGAGGATAAACAGCATTCCCACAGAACTGGCTCCATGGATTAAAGAAAAACCTTTATTTTTGCCGCTGCCAGTTTCTCCGTTTTCAATTATTTCTGATATTTTTCTGTTGCCTGCAGGGTAACAAGTTTGATTTTGTGAAGGGCAGTGGTGCCTCCAAAGAGTTTATCAGCCTGTTTGTTCTCTACCCAATTGATTTGACCTTTGCAGGCTCACCTGCTCCTGGAAACTTTCAGGGAACCCCAGGAGTCACCACGCCAGGGAAGAGCTCTTAAACCAGGTTTTCACAAGCGCTAAACATCTTCATATCCCAGTGATTATGGAAAAAATTGGGAGTACCCAAGAGCTTCCAAACCATCCAGCTCAGGTCATGCAGCAATTCCCTGATCCATCTGCAAAATTCACTGGTAGAGCAGTTAGAGGGGAAAAAAAAGGCAACACAGAAATAGGCAGCAAAGGCATCTGCTCAGGAAAAACGCAGCTCCAAATCTCAACAAATTCTAAAATTCTTGCTTTACTATTCATAGCTCCTTCCATCAACTTGTCAGAGGAGGTTTCTGACTCTCGGCACAAAAGGTTTCCATTCTGCATCAGTGGGATTTTCAATTGGATGCAAATCAAGCTGTTTCCCCCTCTTTTATATTTGTATTTCCAGCCCGATGTTGTCTCATGGAGTGGGAGCAGCTGCCAAATGTGCTTGGACTGGACGCCCCTTCCATGGCAACTGTGATGGGAGTTGGTTTTGGCCATGGTGGAGGTGCAGGGGAGGCAGAAAATGACATTTGTGCATTTTGGGGGGGGCTTTTGTTTCCTGTTTAAATCGTTTCTGTTTAGTGACAGGCTGGACCTGGGATCCCAGCCCGGCTCTCAGCCTCTCCAGGGCTCTCCAGGATCAATTCCAAGGCTCGTTCCCTGAAATTGTTCCCTCTTGCAATGCCTACACCTGGAATAAATCCTGGAATAAACCCTGGAATAGACCCTGGGATGAATCCTGGAATAAATCCTGGAATAAACCCTCCATCTCCCACGTTTCCAGCAGAAATCCCTGCCCAGAGCACGCAGTGCTCCAGGAACGTTCCCATCTTCCCAGAATGAAGTTGTGGGGGTTCCCAGCATGTCCTGGGAGGGGCAAACACCCAGCTCAGGGAGCTCAGTCTGCTCCAGCTGCAGCTGATGAGAGGAAAACCCTTCAGGATTTTTAGGATCCTTTTTTTTAGGATCCTTTAGGGATGAGGAACCCATTCCCATCAAGTCACCCAGTTATTCCCACAATATCCCAACATCCAGTGCAGTTCTGGAATTCACAATCCCACCCCGATCCTTTTTCTCTGTTATTTTAACCCAAACCAGAACACTCAAGCCCATCCAGTCCCCATGAAACCCAGCAACCCCCAAAATCATCTTCCCAACCAGTTCATTTTTCCATCCCACGAAACCTCTGACAGGTCAATCCCAAACTTCCACATGCTGCACATGTGAAATGTGGGATTAAGATGAAGGAAATGGCTCCTTTTCCACCAGCCAAGCCCTAAAATTAGCTTGTTTTGAACAGATTGCAGCGCTGAGCTGGGAAACAGAACCCTCCCAAGGATGTTCAAACCTCCCAAGCTGCTTTTATCCCAGGCAAGGAATGTTTCATCCACCTGACTCCACTGGCAGAGATCTGCCTCCCATCTGAGCCCACCTGTTGGAAAATTCCCTTGGCTACACGAGAGCTGTGCAGTTAAATCAGTGCTCAGAGAAAGGGAGAAATGATGGAGAAAATGAGAAATGGAGGAATGGAGAAATGGAGAAATAATGGAGAAATGGAGACATGGAGGACTGGAGGAATGGAGAAATGGAGGAATGGAGAAATAATGGAGAAATGGCAAAATTGAGAAAGGGACAAATGGAGAAATGGAGAAATGAGAAAAGGAGAAATGGAGAAATAATGGAGAAATGGAGAAAGGGAGGAATGGAGAAATGGAGAAGTGGAGAAATGGAGAAATAATGGAGAAATAATGGAGTAATAATGGAGAAATGATGAAATGGAGAAATGGACACAATTCCAATGATCCTGGTGCTTTCATCTCCCTGCTTACAGGAGATTGGGGACAGAGAGGGCAATAAATCCTACTGATGAAATTCCTTAATTTTTAGTGCAATCCTGGTGCAGAAGAGTCATTTCAAACCAGAGCAGCGCTTCTATTTCTATTCAGGAAACATTCAACTGAGGATGGGAGGACCCATTCCAACCATCCCATATTTCCAGAAACTCCTTGGCTGCTTCAAAACCTTTTCTATGGTGTGGGCAACAAGGGCAGCACCAAAGGACACCGCAAGGAAAATCTAAACCCCACAGTTTTGCTGTTTCCTGAAATTCCAAAATTGGATTTGACGGGACCTTGGAGCTCATCTCACTCCACCCCATTCCATGGGCAGGGACACTTCCACCTTTGTCCTCGTCCTCCAAGAACGTGGCTCCTCTGTTATCAGAGCATTAAATATAAAAATAAGGAATATAAATGAAATATAAAAATAAGGGATTTGGTTCCTTCAGAAGCTGATGGATGTACGAGGGAGTGACACCAGGAACTCTGGATTTTGGGCGATCAGTCTCCCCAGGAATAGATCTCCACCTCAGCTCCTGTTTTTCTGAAGTTTGGGTGATGGCTGCGCTCATCCTCTGATCCTCCTACCCTGTCAAGGCTGGGGGAGCTCCAGGATGAAGGTTTGAGGGAGGAATGTCATTTGGAAATGTTTCTGTCACTGTGTCTTCTCAAAAAAAACCCAAAAATACAGGAAAAAAAAGGCAAATAACAAAAAAGCCCAACCCACACAGCCTCTTCTCCCCCTCCCAACTCATTGGAAGGAGATAGCAAAAATAGGGTTTGAGGGAAAGTTTTGGAGAAGAGGTGCCATCAGTCACCTCCAGTCCCCAGATGGGAACATTTCAGTTCCAAGACACTTCAGCCCCTCACCCAGGCAGAACTGAACTCTGAGTTAACAAACACACTGGCTCAGGCAGAGCAGAAGTTCTGTTTTTCTCCCATTAAACTGATTTCTATTTTTCTCCGATTAAGCAGAAAATTTAACCGGAGAAAAATAGAAATCATTCCTGTAAATCAAGATATTCCAGGTGTGAATCCATGCTCTGTAAATCCAGGAGAAATTCAAAGCACCCATGGGGACAACCAGAATTCTGAATTTTCATTTCAGAACCCATGGGGTGTATTTATATCCCAAAGACATCACTGGGGAGAGCTGCTGGCTCTGAGGCTGGGAAAGTCATTTTAGTGGCGATTCTGCCACAAAATACAGCTCCTGTTAGCAGGGGTCAGGAGAAGTGTTTTCATAAAATATTCCTTTCTGCTGACACCATCCTTGGTCAAGTGCTGGGGCTGATCTCAGCGTTCCCTCCCCGCGTTTGTGGCTGGGACGCGACAACCTCGTAAAAAATTCTAAAGGTCAGCCCTGAGCTTCAAGGAACCCATCAGCAAGAAGCTCAGGGCTGAGCTAAATCACAACTGGCTGCGCAAACATTAAATATAAAATGAATGCTGAGCAGATGTGTCTCCACAGAGATGAGCCACGCCAAGGTGACCCATTCCAGGAGAGGAACACTTCCCGCCTCCCTCCTTTTCTCCCTCCTCAAGGCTGTGGCCTCTGGGTGCTGCTGCCATCAACAGCTCGAGGCAATTCCAAGATCATTAAGAAAAAGTTAATTTTTGGAATTGCCAAAAAAAAATTAAGGCTAAGTTTAACACCTCTGTCCTGCCACTGATGAATTCTACTTTGTTTCATCCTGAGGATGCTGCTGATTTTATTTTTGATCTGAAATCCCACCCTGATGCAGCTTTAAGTGACTTCTGCCTTGTGTGGAGTCAAAGATGATTTGTCCAAGTGCTTCAACAAGCGGCTCAGAGGGAGAACACTGTGGGTGCTCTTGTGCCTCTGCAAGACGGAGTGGGGTTTGATGTGTCTGCCACCAGGAAAAGAATTTAACAAAATAAGTCTGCCAAGGTGGTTCTTTTGTGCAAAATCTCCTTTCAGTGTGATTTACTTCAACTGCAGAAGCTGTTTTTAGGTGAGGTGTTTTGGCCTCCTGAGAGAAGTAATGCTGCATTGACCTGGAGGGAAGCAAATGGGGCCAGACAGGCCACACGGTTATCTCCCATAAGGATTCCTCACATGGGAATAGAAAATGCATGAGTGGCATGAGGCCACTGTTTTCAGTAAGCTGAGGGAGGCAATTCTGAGATAATTAAGGCTTAGATTAACACCTCTGCCCTGTAACTGGCCAATTCTACTTTGTTTCATCCTGAGGATGCTGCTGATCTTGTTTTTGATCTGAAATCCCACCCTGATGCAGCTTTAAGCGACTTCTGCCTTGTGTGGAGTCTAAGATGATTTGTCCAAGTGTTTCAACAAGTGGCTCACATCCAACATTCATCCTCTGTGGTATCAAAGAGCTCTGAGCTCCCTGTGAGCTTTGGATGAAGACAAAAAGAAGTCCCACAAAAGCCACAACAGCCTCCCCAACCTTTGCTCTGCCACTAGACCGTCCTTATTCACTGGCCCCAAGGGGCTCATCCCGCCCGTGGTCCCTGAGAAGGATCAGACAGCAGGGTCAGCCTCATTACTGCATCCTCCATGAGCATCTCCTGCCCTCCAAGGTCAGCCAGGTTCTCCTTGTTGTGGCTCTCCAGAGTTTATTGGGATGAGGCTGAGGAGGAGCACAAAAGCCACAAAAAACCCGACCCATGGGTGTGTCGCGCTCTCTCCTCTGAAGTGACAACCCTCAGAACCTCAACTTTCAGGTTCTCTCTGTAGTGGCCTCTTCAAGGCCCCTTTCTGGGCCTTTTCATCCAAGTCAGACAGTCACAGCTCCTCGTGTGGGTGGCTTTGAAAGCTCTGCTGAAGCGGGAGGAAAAGCTCCCCTCTTCTGGCCCTGTTTCATTTATTGTGCCTGGAACAGCAGCACAGCACCCAGTTTTGTCAGGCAGGTCAGGAGGTTAAGGAAAAGGTCCAAGGGAAAAACTTAACCTCCCTGAGATAGAAATTAGTGTTCACAAAGATGAGTGGGGGAAAGGAATATTGGAGGATAAAAGTGGCCACTCGAATTCCAAGGGCTGCAGTGACTTCTTTTAGTACAAGACCCACTGCAACTGAATTAGGAGTCCACGACCTGAAGAAAAGGCAAAACTTTGTCATTTAAATAGTGAAAGTGGGGACTAAAAGTCAGCACAACCCATAAACACGACCTCCAACAAAACAGATAAAAGCAGATCTTGTGGAGGAAGCCAAAGATGCTGAGTTGGGATGTAGCAAAAAGCATCCTGAGTGCCCAGAGTGACACGAAGATGAGTGGGGGAAAAGAAATACTGGAGGATAAAAGTGGCCACTCGAATGCCAAGGGCTGCAGTGACTTCTTTTAGTACAAGACCCACTGCAACTGAATTAGGAGTCCACAACCTGAAGAAAAGGCAAAACTTTCCAATTTAAATAGTGCAAGTGGGGACTGAAAGCCAGCACAACCCATAAACATGACCTCCAACAAAACAGATAAAAGCAGATCTTGAGGAAGCCAAAGATGCTGGGTTGGGATGCAGCAAAAAGCCTCCTGAGTGCCCAGAGTGACTCGCCAACTACTTGTGTGGGCTTCAGTCTGACTGAGCATTATCCCCATCTCTAAAACAAACTTATTCATTCACTCCCCTGTCCTTATACCTGCAAATGATTCATCCAGGCACCTAAAAATCAAGTTTTTAGGCCTCGTTTCCCTCCCTGCTCTCCACCTGGCACTTTCTTTTCAGGCTGTGCCAGAGCCCGAGGCCTCGCTGCTCGGAAAAGGTCAGGCAGGATTTACAGAGCCTGAACACAGCCCTGGAGGCACAGCCCTCCCCAAACCTCTGCGAAGCTCCAGCTGCATCCCAAACCAGCAGCAGCAGTGCTGGAAATCAGGTCAGACTTGTGGAGCCTGAGAATTGTGAGCAGGTTGCAGAGTGAGAGTGAGAGAGAGAGAGAGGAGCTCTGCTGAAGGGCTCGCACATCAAGATGAATTAATTTCCTCCAGCTTTGCCATGTTGGGACTGGTGTTACAGCCCTGGGAGCAATCCCTCCTTTTCAGGGTTCTGGGGGGAAGGCAAGAGGTCATTTTTCCCCTTTTCACCTGGCAGCAGCTCTGTGGAATGCTAATGCTGGCAGACACTTGGTTCCTGGGAACTTCAGCGAGGCTCTGGATGAGGAGGATCAAGCGCTGCTGCTCTGGAAGTGACAAGGAGCCCAGGCTGACACGCAGGGATTACAACCCCAGGCACTGATTCCTGGCGTGGAAATCAGCTCTGAGATCAGATGTGTGACAGAGACAGCTTGAAAAGTGTGAGATACCAGAGCAGGAGGGGAAGAGAGAGGCGGCAGGGGAGATAAAAATTCAGCGCCACAGCACAAATACAGATTTCTCCACAAGGATCCTACTTAGAGGCTTCACTTCTGTCTTGGCCAGAGCGAGGACTGTGTTTCTCTGTATGGTCAGCCGTGCTGAAAACGAGGAGGCAGGAGAAGAATTCATTCATAAACAGGAGACCACCCGCCCCATCTGCTGCTGCCTCTGCTGCCCAGGCTCTGACAGAAGCTGAGCACAGGAGGGGAGATGAAACCCTGCTCTCTCCCAGCCCTGTCCAAGAGTGAAACCATCTGCAGCAGCAGCAGCAGCCACAGCTTGGCTTTAACTTCTTGCGTGCCGAGGGCTCCGTTTGGGCATCGCTGCCACATCAGCATGAAGGACCCAAAAAAGGGTTTGGGGAAGGGGTGGAAGAGCATGAGAGGGGATTGAACTGTCCATATTTTAACAGATCCTTCATTACCTGCACCCTCTGAGGTGCAGTGAAGCTGAGAGGATTGCAGGGACTGAGGATTAACCTGGCTGCTGATAGGAATCAGCCAGGTGCAACGTTTCCAACTGCAGCAGCCCCAAAATTGCTGTAAAAACACGGGAGAACCGCAGCGGCCACAGAGGCAGCTGAGGAGGTGACGTGGGGCTGTCAGAATTCAACTTACAGGAGGTCAAAGAGCCACAGAACTCAATTTATTTGTGTCTAACTACAGCCACGGACGTGATGTTTGCCCATATTTACACAAGAGAATGTTGCACAGGAGAGTTCAAAGCTCAAATAATCAGAACTGTCTGAATTCCCCTTGGATATGACAAAAACGTGAGTGTTTAATAAACTCAGAGATGGTTTTGGAAGGTGTTACTCTGCATCCACAATGCAGGTGTGTAAAATTCCACTTGGCCAGAGGATCTTTCCTGAAAATTCCAGCCTCTAAATCAAACTAAACTCAGGCTGGTCCACAGTCTACAAATCCCATGTTCCACACAATGGATAGAGATGAGTTTTAGGGGGATTTTAAAGGCATCTAAAAATTGATTCTGAACAGTGCAGCAATTCCAAAGTTATTTCTTGGAGGGGTTGAAGTTTGGTGCTTTGTTTTCAGACACACTTGTAGAAAGCTTGAAGATTATGAGGGGAAGGGGGATTTAAAATCCAGCTGAGCCCAGCTCAAGCACACAGCCCAGGCACTGCAGGTACAGGAAATGCACAGAGAGGAGGAGCAGGGCTTGTGTGTGCTCTGCATGTTTAAATCTGGAGGGAAAAGCAAGAGTAAGTAATATATAATATAACATATATAATATATCATATATTAATATAATATAATATAATACAATACATATAATATATAATATGTAATATATAATTTGTAAAGATATGATATGATATGATATGATATGATATGATATGATATGATATGATATAATATAAATGTGACCATAGGAAAAATAGTAAATAAAGCAAAGATTTTGCTTTTCATGAGGAAAAATAGCAAATATTTTGCTTTTTTTTTAATGAGAAAAGCAACTGTTTTCCTTGTTTGCTCCCCAAATGTGTTTCTGAGAGGCAAGCCCTGTGCACCAGCAGGTTTTGTGCTGGGAAAAGGAAAACACCTCCCTGTGTGTCTGAGGATGTGCACAGGAGACAGAAAAAATTCCCTCTAAAAAGCCCTGGGAAAGACTCCGGGAACATCTCGAGGCATCCGAGGCCAAACACCTCCAGCTCCCAGCAAAATTTATCACAAGTGAGAACGCAGCAAGAGCCAAAATTTGCTTTGCAAGGTGGCAATTTATAGCCAGGCTGAGGCCTGGGCGCCGAGTTTAGCACATTCCCCGTGCCCCAGGCGCTCCTTCCCCTTCCCCACCTGAGGATTCCTGTCTGCCACGTCCCACCCACATGGAAAAAACAAAATTTCCCTGCTGCAAATCCCCCCCTCCCAGCCTGTTGTGTAAGCAGAGCTGAAGCACAGGAATTGCTGAGCTCCTGCAGTGGAGGAATGACAGGGGTAGGATGGTTGGGATGTCTCAGGTTTCTGTGGTTGAGATGATCTCCAAGGTATTAAAAAAAATCTCTTTTTTTCCCAGCCCCTATAATTCGATATTGTTTGTTAAAATATTTAATATGCTTATTAAAAAGAAAAGGTTTATTTCCTTTCATCTATTCCATTCTTTCCCTGACCTGCTGAGATCTGTCCGGCAGGTCGGGTTGTGGCACAGCCCCTGCCTTTGGGGTGCTGTTGGCTTTTTATACTAAAAACTACCTGCACTTATTTACAATAACTTCCCAATACCTATCACCTATGTTAGACAGTCTGCCTCTACTCTAAACCAATCTAAAGTGTCACCATCACAGCAGAAGATGGACGACAAGAAGAAGACGGAGAAGAAAAAGAAGAAAGGAGAAGGAGAAGGAGAAAGAGAAGGAGAAGGAGAAGGAGAAGGAGAAGGAGAAGGAGAAGGAGAAGGAGAAGGAGAAGGAGAAGGAGAAGGAGAAGGAGAAGGAGAAGAAGGAGAAGGAGAAGAAGAAGAAGGAGAAGCAGAAAATGAAGAAGCAGAAGAAGAAGAAGAAGCAGAAGATGAAGAGGAAGCAGAAGAAGAAGAAGAAGAAGGACATGCCCAGATTCCTTCCATCTTGTTGTTTATTTTCTCTTATCTATTCCATTCTTTCTCTGACCAGCTGAGGTCTGCCCAGCAGGTCAGGTTGCGGCACAGTCCCTGCCCTTGGGGTGGTGTTAACTTTATTTTTGATTTTCAGCCAGCCACACCATTGTTTTTCCAGTTGTTCAGTAACTGAGGTATCTCAAAGCTTGCTTTCATTTCCATCTCACGTATAGTTTCCATATTCTCCAAATCTTTTGCCAGGCAATCATATTTATAAGGCTTTCCTGTTTCATCTTCCCCAACGCTGCAGTCGTGGTGCCTCCATCCCAAATTCCTGGGATATTCCCAGAGCAGCCCTGCCAGGCTGGATCTGCAGGCAGACACCCACTGCTGCACAGAGCCCTCCAAGCTGCTCTAATCCAATTTATGCCCACTCTGTGTTTGCCACCAGCTCTGCAAACCCACAGCACCTCCTCCCTGCTCCCACACACATCTGGTCATCAGCACTTCCCTTCCCAAACAAATCCAGCAAAGCCAACTTTCCCAGCTTGGGGTTTATTTATTGATTTTCCTGCCATCTCTGCGCTCCAGCTGCCTCATATCCCAACAATTGTGGCCCTTCCACAGTGGGATTTGCCCTGTCAGGGGTAGGAAGTGCTCCTGAGGGCTCAGCAGGGCTCAGCCCCAGTTTTCGGCACTGGATTCCCTCCTCAAACCTGTGGCAGCTCCGATGAATCCCCACTCCATCTCCAAAGGGAATTCCAGGCCCTTGCAGGACACACACACCGAGGGGATTTAAGGGAGTCACCAGCTGAAAGCAGCAGCTGGAGAAGCAGCAGCTCACACTGAGTTACACACTAAAGAACCGCAGGATTACGAATAAATGGAAAAGAGAAAAGCTGAAACCCCAAGGCAACACTGGCCCCAATATTCCTGCGTGCCCTAAAACCCCTCCACGAGGCAGCTCCAATGCCTTTGGCAGGATCAGGCCCTGGAGGGAAAGAAATGTTTGGTCCCAACCCCAAAAATGTTTGGTCCTGAGAGGAATAGTGGATTTGTCTTTACAAAGAAGCTGGTAGATAAAACCAGCACTGGGAGCTAAAAAACCAACAGGAAGGATTCCACTGATTGATGAATGGAAGAAGATATTTGCTTTTACAAATGAACTTTAAGGTTGATTATAAATGGAATTGACATTGAAAGATGAAAGAAAAAATGGAGAAGAAAAACCCCTAAATTCTGTAAGAATTAAAAATTAAAAGGGAGGGCTATACATTAGAGGGGAATCTTTGGGATCAGGTGTTCTGGGAAGTCTGAACCTCTCAAGTGCCTCAGAAATGGGGAAAGAGAGAAGGGAAATGTGGCTGGAAATTGGGATAAAAAGGGAGGCTGCATCCTCCAAAACTTGGAGAGACCCCAGGGGAATGCCCCATGGCCTCTGCCTTGATTGGAATAAAATCAAAGGATTCCTCTGTCTCCTTTTTGGGCGTAAACCTCTGCTGTTTGTGGATTAAGTTTCCTGACAGTCCCAACCCCATAAATGTTTGGTCCAACCCCATAAATGTTTGCTCCAATCCCATAAATGTGCACGTGGATGTTCCACCCTCCCCTCGGGGTGCTCACGTTGGTGTCACAGCAGCGCCAAAGCCCCTCAGCCCTGCACCACGAGGATCAAGAGACTCTCAGATGACAATTCTTGTGACAATCCACTGCAGGGAGGTGGGTGAATGTTATCAGCCTCTTTTCCAGACTCAAATGTGCTGGGATTTCTTATCAGCTCTCATTTTTTGCTCTCTGCTTGGGCAAAAACACTGGATTCCGTCAAGCCTCAGTTTCTGTAGGAAACCTGGCCTAGAAATCCCAACCAAGCACTCAATAACAGTTGTGAGGCGCTGAACACCACCCTAAATTCATTTCGAACGAGAGCTACAAGTGCAGAGCTCGCCCTCGGAGACAGCGGGCAGGCAAAAGCCAGAAAAGGGACATGGGGGAAACTAAATGGATTTGGAGTGATCATAAAATCACTTTATCAAGCCTTAGCCTGTGGGGTTTGGCTGCTGTCAGGCTGGTCACAGAGCTCTGCTGTGTGGGAGGGGGGATTTTATTTCACCTGCTTGTTGCAGGTGGTTTTAGGCCCTGGTCAACATCAAAGCTCAGACTGGGGCGTTTCAACAAAAACAGCAATTCCATCATGGTTAACCAACAAAACCCTGGAGTTTTTTTTGGGGAAAATCCCTCCTCTGTCCAGGTACAGCATCAAACACAAGCACAGAGTCACAGGGAATTTAATCAGTGCCATTTCTGCAGCACAACAGCCCTGAGGGATGGGATGTTGTGTTAGAAAGTGATGCTGTATTAATTCTCTTAAGTACTGTGTTAAATATAGTTTTAGGTTATAAAAAAAAGAAGTTAAAATAGAAACGATGCTATGTGGGATACTTTTTTAAAAGAAAGGACTCGCAGCAAGATAAGCAGCCACAGGACACCTGAATCTTTCAGAGAAAGAGAATTTATTGCCCTCTTATCAGAAGAAATGAACTTCTTCCCACCTCGAAGGTGCTGTTAGGAGTCAGAGGAAGAAGTTGATGATGACCAGACAGAATCCTGTGTTTGAATGGAATTTATGCATCATGGATGAGGTGTATGAATATGCAACAGGCTGCTGCTTTTAAGGGTTAATCCTCTGTTAACCTGGGTCCTTTTTCGGGCTTGTGTTGCCCAGAAAAAGGTACCCAGACGTCCATAACTCTTTGTCTCTATTTTCTCATATTGTCCTAATTCAATTTGTCCAAATTGTTATTATTCTCATTGCATTACTATTTTTCATAACCATTTTATTACTATTAAACTTTAAAAATTTTAAAAACAAGCGGTTGGCGTTTTTCACACTGAGCCATTCCCAGTGATGTCTGGGCAGCACAGCTGCCATCCCTCAGGTTTAACAGAGCTGCTGCCCCACTTGGGCTCATTAAAACCCCCCCCACATCATTTTTCTCCCCCTCCTCAGAACCAAAACCTTCCACAGTTCTAAATTTAAGCACAACTCGCCCCGTGTCAGCGTCCTGAGCAGCCCAGCAGTGACACCAAAGGCTCCGGCTGAGCCCTGTGGGCACCATCCCCAGTTTGTTTTCCAGGAATTCAACATTCCCAGGCAAATGCTTCCCTCCCAAAGCACTCCCTGTGCTCTCCAGGGCTATGGAAACGCTTCCCTCCAGGGAGCAGGTGCCATATGGGTGTGTAGGCTCAATTAGCACATGCTGACAGATAGCAAGACACTTCAAAAAAAAAAAAAAAAGAAAGAAAAAAAATATCTCAAGCCTTGGCAAGCTGGGAAAGTTTCTGTATTGATTATGTCATGTTGCATCTTGTGGTGCCTTAACTTAAGAGGTTTGCTGGGAAGGAAAGGGAAAAAAATCAGAGGAGAGATGGAAAGGAAAAGATGGAGAGGGCTCCTGAAGGAGGCAGAGGGATGGTGATGCCAGCCAGGGGCTGTGTACAAATCACAAACGGGATGGGGCTGCTGTGAAACGTGCCTTGAGCTGTTTTATTTTCCAGCCTCAGCCTCATTCCATGGTTATGACAATGGGAAGATGCCACCAGCTCACATCCCAGGCAGCAGACCACAGAACTCAATGTTACAACTCACTTTAGAAGTTTTTTGACCAAAAGCACATTGACAGTAGTTCCATCCAACCACTATAAGCACAGGTACCTTTGGTTAAACAATGCTTGCTTATTTCAAATGCAATACCTGCTTGTGAGCCTTCAAACACAATGCACAGAGCTCCATTGTTAAGCTTCAAACTCCCTAATATCTCACCAGATAAACTTTTCTGTAGCTTAGGGAGTTATTCTAGACAAGCGTTAATGCACAGACCATTGTTCTATTTGCCCTTGCTTTTCTACTTTTTAAATACTTTTTCTGCTGACCAATCTCATGGCTGCTGCTCAGCTCCAATCACAGTTCTGCTGTCTCTGAGGCCTTTTGCAGCTTTCCCAAAACCCTCTGGTTTTGTGGATTCCCACAGATGGGAAGGAGCAGCAAAGCTGTGGAGGAGCTCCTCGCCAGGCTCCCCTGCCAAGGGTGGGCAAAGGCCCTCCTGGAGCAGACGTTTCATTACTCACACATCTCTGACTGCCCAAAGTGATCCTAAAGCACTTTGGCACGTCCCGAGGGTCCTCGGGGATGGCTTCCTCCCTGCAGCCATAATGGAACAGCTCTGAACCTGAAATAACCAGAATGGCTTAATAGCTTCTGAAAATTGACAGATCTGAAAGAGCTGATTTCTTATTCCCCTCCTGCCCATACAGGATGAAAACAGCAAAGTTTTCTCTCTGAAGTGCTGAGGAGTCTTCAAAACTTCTCCAGGAACCAGAAAAGAGCAGAATCCCCTCCCTGCATCTTTCAAAAAATTGAGAGACTCCAGGGGTCTCTCCCTTTGTTGGAACGAAGTAAAAGGATTCCTCTGTCTCCTTTTTGGACATAAACCTCTGGTGTTTGTGGATGAATTTTCCTAACAAGAATTAAAAATTGAAATGAAGGTTTTACGGAAGGGAAGGGAAGGGAAGGGAAGGGAAGGGAAGGGAAGGGAAGGGAAGGGAAGGGAAGGGAAGGGACAGTTTTAGACTAACATGGACAAAAGAGAACACAATGATTGCTTTGTTTTTGATGAAGCCACAAGTTGTTGCAAGCAAAACTGAATCCCCTAAAACCATAATATGATCTTGGTACCCTTTTTAGTTTCTCCAGTAAATTAATCATGTTGTTATTTTGATTGTAATGATGTTTTATTATTCCATTGAGTTAATTAAGAACATTTTTTCTGTCAAGATTGATTTTTGTTTTGTCGATTCCACCCGCCTGGAGAGGCTGGGGGAGAAACTTCCAGAAGGTTTTGGTGCAATGGCCTGGAGTAAAATTCTACCAGGGCTGAGATGCAGCAGAACACCAGAATTCCAGTTATTTCCATAAAAACAACAGCCACGGGGAGCTCAGCAAGCACCAAGGAGATAATTCACCTCCTCCTGCTAGGCCTGACCTGAAACACTTCAAAAACTGGTGTCAAACAAAACCAAGTTTGGATGGGATCAATTGTTTCCTTTCCCTGGGAGAATGTTAACTGAGATATAAAGTGAAAATGTTGATTTAAGCAGCTGTGAACAAACCTTTGTGCTCTGCTGCATCAGAAACTCTGGGATAAACCGAGCTCCTCTGCCACATTAAGTTACATTCTAATCATATCCCCAAAACCACCAAATTCCTTCAATTTGATTACAATTGAAAAGGAACCTGTCAGAGAGGTATTTTCCTGACATACAGTTCCAGGGCAGTAGATTTTTTTAGGGATTATTAGTAATTATTTAGTAATTATTAGCAATTTAGTAATTATTCCAGCTCCTCATCGCAGAATCACAAATCCAGCCTTCAAAAATGATCCCAGCACAGGGCCCATGGAATCCAGCTGGTATTAAACATCAGCAGGGCCCCATTATCAGTTTTTGGATCTGAACATGGTAATATCAGCAATTCTTCTTTTATATTAAAGCTGGATCTTTGGGAGAGAATTCCTTCCCTTAGCAACGCTGGTAAATGTGAACTCCCTGGAATTTTTTAGTCCCACATCCATTATGGATGAGATTATGATCTGCTCAACAATAACAGGGAAAACCAGAGAGAGAGACAAAAAGATTTGTTTTGGGGAAAGACTTCTTGTTCTCAGGGAAAAAACCATACAATATACATGAAAAAATATACTTGGAATAACGCATCAAGTCATCTTCCATGGGATGCAGGAATCTGGTTTGGTGTTTAGGAAAGAACTGAATTTTTTGCACAGCAAAACAGCACCAAAATATTCCTGATTTGCGTACCTGTGAGCAGCCCTCCCTTGAAAAATGTAAATTATAAATTTCCCTGCTTTCCCAGCAAGCAAAGTTCCGTAAACCAGGCTCACCTTCGGCTTTAAATGAATGTTTACATTGATAAGTAAATTGAAAATTACATCTCCTGCATGCATTACCCACGCTAATTCCACAGCCCTGGCTGTAAATATTGACAGAGCTCTAGCTCATTCATTAGCCCAGATACTTACAAATCATTTGGATACTCCCAGTTTATGTCAGCTCCATTTTCCATGCTGGGATCAGGCACGAAAGGGCAGCAAAACACCAGAACTTCACGTTTCTGCCTCAAATTCCCAGGGCAGGAAGGTGGATGTGGGTGTTAAGGCTGAAGATGGAGATTTAACTAATTCTGGCAGTTTATGGAGCTGCTGTTTTCTACCTTCCCCTAAAGCAGCTGCTCCTTCCCGTTCCTGGCCTTTCCCCAATCCATTTGCAGCTGGATTCACCAGCTGGGAGCACAAACGGGGAATTTGGGGCAATAAACTGGGAAATTGCTTCTTTTAGGCTGGGGTTTGTATTCTATTACCAGCTGTCGGAGCTGGGGCAGCTCTCTTCTGTTCATTGGGCAGTTTTTCTTTATCTCTTCCACACCCAATCCTCCCTCCAGGAGATCTCTGCTATTAATGGGCCATTAATTAATAATTATCTTCTGTTCATGGCCAATGAGTGTCCCTGCATGGCCGATAAAATTCCGTCAACACACGGGGAGATGCTCCGCCCAGGGGGAGGAGCCAAGCATTCCTACCTGGATACAATGTGAGGTTTCAAACATTCCTGCCTGGATACAATCTGAGGTTTCAAACATTCCTACCCAGATACAATCTGAGGTTTCAAGCATTCCTACCCGGATACAATGTGAGATTTCAAACATTCCTGCCTGGATACGATCTGAGATTCTGAACATTCCTACCTGGATACAATCTGAGGTTTCAAACATTCTTACCTGGATACAATCTGAGTTTCAGACATTCCTACCCGGATACAATCTGAGGTTTCAAACATTCCTACCTGGATACAATCTGAGGTTTGGGACACCCCAGCAGCCTTTGCCCCCTGCATTGCCAGAGGAGCAGCTTTCTCCTCCCCTGCATTCCCAGAGGAATTCCAGGCCCATCTCCAGCAGTCCTGGAGCTTCAGAGGAAAACTCCTCCCTTGTGCAGGATCCCTGCTCCAGCAGAGCCACAGCTGGCACTGCAGGAGGGCTGAGCCCCCATGGGATGGGGCTGTGCCACCACCCTGACCCACAGCGTGCCAGCTCCTCTTCTGACTCTGTCAGTGGTTTCTCTTTTTGAACTCTTGCATTTGTATTTTTAAAATTTTCCGAATAAAGAACTGTTATTCCTGCTTCCATCTCTTTTGCCCGAGAGCTTTTTAATTTCAAAATTGTAATAATTCAGAGGGAGGGGGTTTGCATTTTCCACTTGAAGGGAGGCTCCTGCCTTCCTCAGCAGACACCTGGCTTTTCAAACCAAGATACACACAAACCAGGAACAGATCCAGCTCTGGATGGAACTGGGACTGTGAGCACCCAGGCCAGGCCCCAACCTGAGCAGGAATTCCAGCCCCAGCAGGAATTCCAGCCCCTTGAGCTTGGGTCTGGAGAGAAAGTGAACTGCAAATCATTCCCAAGGCACTCGCAGATAAGGCCTGAACTAATTAATATCAGAATTATTGATGCACAGCAAATATTTTGCAACGAATTTATCTGAAACTCTGCCACCACTTCCCCTTTCCCAGCATTGATTTATAAATCATTGAACAAACAGTGGCATGTCCAATAAATACTTTATGAATGTTTGCCAGCCATTTATCTTACATAATATGATATAAATACATTGCAAATACCACAATGTTTGAGGAGACTGTTTATAAATTACAACTTGAATATCACCAACAGTGTATTGGAGTGTCGCTCCCTTTGTCCAACACGAGGAATTTAAAAGGGATTTTCTAACCCAGGCCCTTCTATGATTTTATGACAAGGTTTTATGATGTATTTTGCTCTAAATTATTGCGACCACATTTTCCATCCCAGCAGGACCCTGACATCACCGTATTTTCCAACCTGCCCTCTCTTCCAACCCTAAATCCCAGGAGGATTTGGGAGGAAAATGCTTTCTTTTCCCTCCCTCATCAGGCTCTCAAGATGCCTGGATCCTGCTGTTCTGAGCACACCCTTTTAGCAACGAGAGCCCTCCAGAGCACTGGGGAGCCCGAGGAGCTGATTGAAAGTCACGAGCTGCTGCAGTTTGTGCCTTATCAACTTGATTTTCCTCTGCCTTTTTAATACACAAAATATCACCGGGGGGGTAGCAGGGGAGGGAGGCGTGCACAGAGGCCTGGTTTGACTTTGTCACTGATTTTTGTCTTACTCACACCGAAAGCTGAGAGCAAGCTTGCAAAGAGCTGGGTTTAATCACAGAATTACCAGGTTGGAAGAGACTTCATGATCATCCAGTCCAACCCAAGCCCCAACACCTCAACCCAACCATGGCACCCAAGGGGACAAAACGGGGGAGAAAAAGGAAAAAGGCTTTATTTGGCATGTAAATGAATCCCATTTCTGGCACTGAATTCACAGAATTCACAGAATTCAGAGAATTCACAGAATGACTGGGTTGGAAGAGACCTTCAAGATCATGTCCAACATGACCCAACACCTCAACTAAACCACGGCACCAAAGGGGAAAAAAGGGGGGAGAAAAAGGAAAAAGGCTTTTTTTGGCATGTAAATGAATCCCATTTTTGGCACTGAATCAAGAGAATTCACAGATGATGTGGCTGGGATGGGCCAGCCACAGCTTCTCCTCCAAAAGGTTCCAGCATTCCCAGGATGGGGGAATTTCAGCTCCCCGTGGACATTTGCAAGGTGAATATGGATCAGGGAGAAAAGCAGCATCTGATTTTCCTCAAAATCTTGGAGAATCTGTTATTTAGACCCATCAGTTGTTGGGGTTTTTATTTTGCAGAGCACGAAGTTCACAGCTTTGGTTGGAAGCTCAGCAGCTCCTCTGGGGGCTCCAAGATGCCACCAAAGCCACCAGGCACTAACGAGGTCCCTTCATTAACGCCCCTTTTCTGGGAGAGGAATCCCTGGGAACACCATCAACGTTTAAATTTTTAATTTTTGGGTCTTACCTGGAAAGCTGTTGAGTTTCTCCATGGTCCCTTGCAGAGCAGCCACTTCCCCCACCAGAACTGTGTGGAGAGGAGCAGAAAGGCCTGGCCTAAAGAGAGTTTGGACACGGTCTGAAGCTGAAGGTGGATGCAGGAACTGAGACTTCAAAAAGAACACAAATAAATATATAACTCATAACAAAAGGCTGGGGATCAGCACATTAATCTTGGCTTTTGGCATTATGGCTGGAGAGCAAATTTTATATAAATTTTATATTAATTTATTTGGCTTTAATTGCAGGCAGGAGAATTAAAATTTTGATTTTTGTAAAATCTGGAGCCCCACATCACCTTGTTTTGGTGTGATCACTTGAGCTCAGCCTAATACTTTCCGCTTTGATCCAAACCAATCGAAATTTTTGGCTCTTCCAGACCTTTAGCACTTGAGGAAGGTTTAACTTCATGCCATCAACACATTCTTGGATTGTTTTCTCCTTTATTTTGAAGGATACAAACAGAAGTTATGGGCTTCTTATCCAGACTGGCATCAGGGTATAAACAGAGGAAACCCATCAACATTTCAGGCAGAAAACCATGAATTTACCCAGAGATTGTGCCCACAGGAGTTTATTTTGTTCCCACAATTCCCACTAATGGCCAAGAAAATCTGTAATCTAATGTCAGTTCCAAACATCCTCCAAATCAATGCTAAAATTAGGTTATTTTGAAATAAGGAAATAAAGAAGGGGGAGTTTGTTTAATTCTACCTTCTCTTTCAGTAGCTTTTCCCAGAGCACAGGGGGAAGTTGCATTCAGGACGATTATAAATGAAATTAAAAAATAAACAATATATTCTCCAATATCCACATGCCCAGCAGGTGGAGGGGGCTAAGGAAAAAACAAACCAAGACAAGAAACATTTCTGGGCGACATTTCCTTCCCCAGTCCTGGCAGATGCCGAATGATCCTCTCAAAAATGACACCAGGATTATTAAATTGCTGTTAACGATCCTTGCAATAAAAATATTTCCATCCTCATCCTTCAGGAGCATGGGAATGTTGTTCCACTCTGGATATTTTTTGGAATTCATCCTCCTGCTGACCTGGAGCTGACAGGAATGGGTGGGAGCTCTTTCATTTTCAGCTGCATGGGTCAGTGTTTTAAACTTGTTGCTTTTCCCCTCCATCCATGGCTCTGCCAAGGCTGACAGATCTCAGGAGATCTGATCTGGAAACTCCTCACCCGGATTTTCACTCAGTTTTCTTTTCATTTCCTGCCCAACACTTAATTATAAATGCATTACCTTCCGTGCTTCAGGTTCATTCCGCGTGCCCGCGTTTCCCTGCCTGGCCCAGCACATCCATCCCCATCCTTCCCTGCCTTCCAGGGAAAAATAAATCAGTTTTCCAGGTGAGAAACACAGGAGACAATAGAATATTGTGCCTATGAGGCAGCACTCAGCACTTGCAGGAATTCATTAGGCCTTGTGGCCAAGATTTTGCATAACACACCCAAATAAATACCTGAAATAATCACCAAATTCATTCTGTCCTAAACTTTGTCAGTGTGTTATTCCCCCTCCAGATAAAAACTCATCCCTCGTGTTCTAATCTGAGCTGGTTTAGCTCCAGCTCAGGTTTGCAGATGAAAAGCCTTTCTTCTTATTAATAACCCAACTTTTAGTTTAAAAAAGGGTTGTTTTCCCTCTCTTCCCCTCCCCCAGCCCCCAAACCACCTCTTTTTTTAGACAAACCAAATAAATTGAGCTTCTCCGGACTCAGGTTGTTTAAATTAAAGACAATTCCCTGATTTCCTTCCAAGAGGGGAGGAACAGGACCCAGCATTGTCCCCGTGTCACACACCCAGAGAAATCATTCAAACAGTACCGTGGCTGTGGTGTCCCAACCACAAAATAATATGTTTATTTTTTTTCCACCACTTCTTTTTTTTGTTTGTTTGTTTGTTTGTTGTTGTCATTTTATTGATAAAAACTACACAAAAACTAACTGATCATAATAATTAATAAAAAACAAAACCAAAACCCAAACCAAAAAAACAACGTTACACATTCTGCTGTGTTTTAGAAATTGTGTCAGCCAGTGAGTTGCACTAAATGCTCTTTAAAAGATTCTCCTTCTGATCCATTTCAAGCACTTCACTTCCATTTTGGTTCCCAAATGTCCATGAATTTTGTTTAACAAGCACCACTGGCCTGGAAATCTGAGTTGTGACTCCGTTGCAGTATTTCCCCATTTTTGTTTTTAGAGCCCAAAAAGGAATTAGAGTGTCAACAATGAAGCACAATGAAGATATAAAAAAAATCAAAAAGCCCCCTCCATAGTGTACAGCCTGTGTCTTAAATGTACATGCACCCGAGTTTCTTTGTTTCTGCTGCATCAATTGCCAAGGTCCTTTTGGTTCAACATAAGCTTTAATGCCCATGTCTGAAGGTTGAAATATTAATGCTCAACCACTTAAAAAACAACCCCAAAACCAAAAAAACCAACCCCCGAAAGGAAAAAAGAAAATATAGAGCTATCTTTTGTTGGTTTAAAAAGAACAAAAATAGTCAACGGATCTTTGTAATAAACACTTAATAAGGGAACATGGCTGACCCTCCCCAGAGCCTCGCCCTCCCCACCCCATTTATTTTTTACCTGTGGTTCTCCTTCCCTGGAACCGTGCAATGTAGAAAAATCAAATATACAAACAAAACTCTTAATCCATCCCTTTATGTAGCTAGAGTGAAATCTATTTGTTGTCGCTGCCGCTGTCGCTGTCGTTCTTTTTAATAAGAACTCGACAATCTCTCTCTCTCTCTCTCTCTTTAATATTTACACCGAGGAATTGGTTTGAAAGTTTAAAGCAAAAGGGAAAAAAAATCCTGAAGTCTCTCCGCGCCGCGAGTTCCGCGCCGCGCCGAGGCCGCGCCGCCGCCCCCGGCCCTCGGGAGCGTTCCCCCGCTGGGACGGCGGCGTTGGAACTCCTTGCCCGGTCTCCTGCAGGACCCAAGGTCCCTCCCAGAGCTGTCCCCAAGAGGCGGTGGTTGGCCAACGTTAGTTGGGTATTCTCTCGATGTAGATGGCGGGGGCGGCGGAGCGCGCGATGGTGGCGATGAAGCTGTGCTCGCGGCCCAGGTCCAGCGCGGAGGGCTCCGCCGGCTCCCTGGACACCGTCTCGTAGCCCTTGTTGACGTGGAGGGGCTTGTGGGCCTGGCAGTAGCCGATCACGGGCTGGTCGTAGCTGTAGTAGGGTAAGGTCTTCATGTGGTGAGGGACCTGCAGCGGAAAGAACAGCAGATGAGCGTCGTGGCGGTGCGGCATCACCAGAAATCCCAACGCGGCCTCAATCACCAGAAATCCCAATTTGGCCTCAACTTCCCCCGGGATCAGCTCACAGGAGAAAGCCCTGAGGGCTCCCAGCTCCCTGCAGCATGCTCAGGTCCCTCTGGGGCAGCGCTGCCAGACTGGGAGAGCTGTGGGAGGAGGAAATGCTCCAGGGGGATCTTAGAGCCCATCTTAGAGTGATAAAAGGGAGGGAGAAGGACTTTTTGTGTGGACAGTGGTTTTGCACTGCCAGAGGGATATAGGGATGGAATTCCTTCCTGGGAAGGAATTCCTGGCTGGGATGGAATTGCCAGAGGAACTGTGGCTGCCCCTGGATCCCTGGAAGTGCCCAAGGCCAGGTTGGAGCACCCTGGGACAGTGGGAGGTGTGGGACCCATGGGCTTTGAGGTCTGGATGGGCTTTGAGGTCTCCTCCAACCCAAACCATTCCAGGATTCCATGGGCAGGTTTGGATGGGATTTTGGGAAGAAATACTGGGAGAGGGGCTGGGATGGAATTCCCAGAGCAGCTGGGATTCCTGAAAGTGCCCAAGGCCAGGTTAGAGCCACCTGGCCTATGGAAAGTGTGGGGCCCACGGTGGCAGTGGAATGGGATGATTTTAAGGTCCCTCCCACCCCAAACTGTTCCAGGATTCCATAATCTGTGTCCTCACTCCTGGAGGGATCCTGCCTGGCAGTGCCGGAGCCAGAGCAGAGGGAGCTGCTCTCCCTCCCTCTCTCCCTTTCCCCAGTTTGTGGGCAGATGCTCAAACTGCTCCGTTCTGACTCTTTTGGATGACCCAGCTCTGAAAAACAAACCAAGGGGTTTGTAAACCCAGCAGCTTCCAAAAACCATCCCCCATTTTCCCCGTGCCTGGAAAGGTGCTGAGTGCTTCCGGACCAGCCTGGGAATGGGAAAGGCAGAGGCAGCTGGCAGCAGGGGTGGTGCCAGCACAGCTGGAACATCTGCTCATTGCTTCCAGGACAAAGCTGCTCACCCAAGGTCACGGCTCCCCGCGTTCTTTATCTTCCAGCCTCCCCAAGATAAACGCTGTCAGAGCAGCTCCACTGCTGCTCACCAGAGCTGAGCGCATCCACACCCTGCACAAATTCCAAACCCTGCCAGATCCATCCTGAATCCCAGCTCTTCCTTATGTAAATCCTCAGAAACTGCCAGCCCCCCCACCTGCTTTTTTTCTTCTTCTTTCCCCCCGCCCCCTTCCATAAATATTCTACGCTTGCAAATGTTAATCCTACGACTAAATATGATTTATGGCACAACATCAGATACAAATCTTTGCAGATAATTTTATCATCTGCAAGAGATGAGCTGATCAAGTCGAAAGAAATATGCTCTGAGGGAGAAAAACACATGTGGCAGGAGAGAGAGAGGCGAGAGTTGATTCTAACGCTGCCAGCAAACCTGAGCTCATTATAGCTGGAGATATCCTACACATAATCCAATCTTGGAACAAATGCCTTTTGATTTTCCAGGCTGAACTTTAAGTGAAGACCAGCAGAGCTAATTTCTCCCAAATTTTCATTGCTCCGCGCGCTTCATCCCAAAAAAGCATGGAAAAAGCAAAGGCATTAAAGCTAATTGGGAAACTTTGCAGGGTCAGAGTTCCTCTTGATGTGGATCCCCTGCAGAACGCTGGAGAGATCCCAGAAATCCTTCCAAGAGCTGGAATTTAGCTGCAGATATGATTTGACGTGGCAGCTGAGTGGCAGGGACGCAGAGGACAAGCTGCTGGGTGGAATTTGACGGGACAACTGTGCTCACTTGTGGATTCACAGGAACACGGATCTCCCCCGGACAGAGCAATATCCGTGCCAGTCCCTGTCAGGGCTGAGCTGGCCTCAGCTCTAAGGCAGCGTTTTATGATTCCATAAAAGCCAAGGACTGTTTGTGTTCCGGAGAGCTGAGGGATGGAGGTCCTGGCTGCAATAACACACAGCTCATTAAGCACCTGAGGCCTGGCTGCAAGCTCCAAACTGAGCCAGAGAGTTACAGATATATATTATAATATTGGCTTTTTGCAAATATGCAAATGGATTTTATGTGGGTGGTGTTAAAGTAACTTTGTTGTAGAGATATAGTTTTTATTTCTGTTGTTAATTAAGCTTAGACACAGTAGTGGAATAGCTGTTTGTGTTAAAATCCCTGCTGGGATGGGATAATCTCCCATGAACACAAGATGACGACACCTGTATGGATCTGAGGACCATCAGCACTCGCCCTCTGAAGGCAGTGTGCACCAAGGCCCAAAAACTGGAGGTGATAATAAAAAAACGGACTGAAACCTGTCCTTCCCTTGAAAACAGCTCTGCATCTGCAGGGAGACACAAGGGCTCAGTTTTTATTTACTCTGAGGTGACTCTAGGTGACACCTGAGCCCCCAAAAAGCCTTTCCAGGACACAGCCTTGGCTGTTGTGGGGACAATTGCTCCAGCACTCATCCAGGGAAATGATGGAAAACACTGGGGATGCTGTTCACAATACACAAAGCTGTTACTATTCTATTTTTACAGATCCAGAGATCAACAAAACACGTTCAATATCATCTAAGTTGCAGAGAATTAATTTTAGAAGTGTTTTTGTTCTGGGTTCTGAGGTAATTTATTTTTTTTTGTTCACTCCTGCTATGGAACTAATACCTGAGACACTCAGATATAACCTTGCACAAGTCGTTTTATGAGCTGTAAAATGAGAAGCTCCAGTCCTGCCCCTGCTTGTCCTTGGAGTCTGGAGCTCTTTGAGGTGAGGACTGTTTGTGCAGAGACTGAAACAACCCAGCTGTGACCTGAGCTGGGCCTTTTCAGCTGCTTTGGCCTCCAAGAAGACAAAAAAATAAAAATCAGAACAAATTCCAGTCGGATAAATTTTTTAAAATCCAGACAAATAAATACAGCCCTGTGATCATGGGAGTGAAGTCCCCATCCCTGGGGGGATTTAACATGGAATCCTGGAATGGTTTGGGTTGAAAAGGACCTTAAAGTCCATCCAGTGCCGTGGGCAGGGACATCTCCTGCTGTCCCAGGGGGCTCCAACGTGGCTTTGGTCGCTTCCAGGGATGGGGCAGTCACAATTGTCTGAGCTTCCGTGTCCCTGCACAGCATTTTCTGAAAATCTTCTCCTTAATTTTTCTCTTTTCATTTCCGTTTTCATTTCTAAAACCAGCACTGCCCAATTCTTACCCGAAGCCCCGAAAGTTTTTGCAGCGGGAGAACAGAAATCAGCACGAGAACGAGCCCCAGGATCAGACACACAATGAACATTTTGGGTTTAGATCTTATGGTAGAACTCTCATCCTTCCCTGGGAGGGTGGGGAGGGGCTGGGATGGAATTCCCAGAGGATCTGGGGCTGCCCTGGATCCCTGGAAGTGTCCAAGGCCAGGTTGGAGCACCCTGGGACAACGGGAGATGTCCCTGCCCATGGTGGCACTGGATGGGCTTTAAGGTCCTTTTCAACCCAAACCATTCCACGGTGATTTCATGATCCTATCCAAAATTGCAAACAGTTAATTAAGCAAAGCCTGGAGTTGTTCCCCTGTGAGAGACGGAATTTTTCAGTGGGTTTTGGGCTCTGGAGCTGGATTCGTTTCCCAGTGTTGACTTCTCAAGCCCACACCCCGCAGATCTCCACTCTAAACGCAATAAATGTTGCCTCCAAGCAGCTTCAAACAGGGCTCCTGTTAGGAGCACAATTTACACAAATCCCCAGCTACAGGAGGAAGACAAAAGATTTAGCGGTGGGAGTTTAAGGAATGCAAATCCTCCTTGTCAAAGCCCGAGTGACACTGGAGAGGTTCCCAGCTCAGCAGCTTCCCTGCAGCACAAATGCTCCCCTCAAAAACAGCTGGAGCAGCTGGAGCTACCCAAAATTCAGGGAGATTCTGGCCTGAATGAAAATGTGTTAACCAAAATTCAGGGAAATTCTGGCTTGCATTGAAAAGGTGTTACCCAAAATTCAGAGAAAATCTGGCCTGCATCAAAATGCTGTTACCCAAAATTCAGGCTCATTCAGGCCTGCATTGAAAAGCTGTTACCTGAAATTTAGGGAGATCCTGGCCTGAATGAAAAGGCGTTATCCAAAATTCAGGGAGAATCTGCATTGAAATGTGTTACCTGAAATTCAGGTTGATTTGGGCCCACATGAAAAGGTGTTACCTGAAATTTAGGGAGAATCTGGCCTGGTGTTAAATGGTGTTACCCAAAGTTCAGGTTGATTCTGTTCCGTAATTGAAAAGGTGTTACCCAAAATTCAGGTTCATTCTGTTCTGTGTTGAAAAGGTGTTACCCAAAATTCAGGGAGAATCTGGCCTGGTGTTAAATGGCGTTACCCAAAATTCAAAATGGTGTTACCCAAAATTCAGATTGATTCTGGCCTGCATCAAAATGGTGTCACCCAAAATTCAGGTTGATTTGGGTCTGTATGAAAAGGTGTTAACCAAAATTCGGGTTCATTCTGGCCTGCATTGAAAAGGTGTTACCCAAAATTCAAGAAGGTGTTACCCAAAATTCAGGTTGATTCTGGCCTACATGAAAAGGTGTTAACCAAAATTCAGAGAGAATCGGGCCTGCATTGAAAAGCTGTTACCTGAAATTTAGGGAGAATCTGGCCTGGTGTTACCCAAAATTCAAAATGGTGTCACCCAAAATTCAGGTTGATTTGGGTCTGCATGAAAAGGTGTTACCCAAAATTCAGGTGGATTCTGGCCCGCATACAAAGGTGTTTTCCAGCACGCCCTGCCCACTTGTCCTCTGACAGCCTCCACTGATGTTCAGCTCAACCCTCAGGCATCCCAACATGCAAATGCAGGGACCCACACTGCAATCTGGATTCTTTGTCTTTTATGATTCTTTGCCACAACACTGAATTCTATCAGCTTTACTTAGGTTGAAAATGTCTGGGAGTGTGATTACCACACATGAAAGCTCTATTAAAAATAGTCAAGAGTTTAGAATTCAGCCTGGACTTCTGTTTACCTAGATTTTTAGCCAAACATCAATAAAAATCCTTATTCTGGAACTTGGAAAGAGCAGCAGTATTACAGGGATGTAACCTCTCCATATTCCCACTGGATTCAGGGAGCTTTCAAGGATTTGGACTGGGGTCTGAGTGATGCTGAGTGACCTCATTTCCAGAGTGCTTTTCTCTCTCTCTCTCACCTCTCTTGTGTTGTTAAACACTCACACATTCTTAATTCCTTGCTCTGCCTCCCAACAGGACACCTCAGACAAGCTGGAATCCAGCCCAACATGATCTCTAGGATGTGATGCCTCCCCACCAAGCAATTCCAGGAGGGAAATACCAAGTTCTGTGCCCAACTGCAGCTCCTGCTCGGATTTTTCCCTCTGTGCTCACAGCAGCAGCCTCATTGCAGGGGATCAGGCAGGTGTGACCTCCCCGCCTCACTTCAACCGGGTGAAATCACCCATTCTCAGCTTGAAACAATTCCCTGGTGTTGGTTAAATCAAACTTTTGGGAACAGGTTGTATTGTGCTGGAAATACGATGAGTTTGTTCTTTGTGCTCATTTTGGAGGATGGATCCCTCAGCATCCATCATCCTACAGAGCAGGAAAAGTCCTTTTGGAGACTCAGGAATGGCCGTGGCTGTCTGGGTGACTCACTGCCAGAATTCCCAACAGGAGGCAGGCATGGAATCTGCGGAGGGAATCAGGCAGGCGTGACCTCCCCGCCTCACTTCAACCAGATGAAATCACCCATTCTCAGCTTGAAACAATTCCCTGGTGTTGGTTAAATCAAACTTTGGCCGCCCAGGTTTTGGGAACAGATCTGAATTGTGCTGGAAATACGATGAGTTTGTTCTTTGAGCTCATTTTCCCTCAGCATCCATCATCCTGCAGAGCAGGAAAAGTCCTTTTGGAGACTCAGGAATGGCCGTGGCTGTCTGGGTGACTCACTGCCAGAATTCCCAACAGGAGGCAGGCATGGAATCTGTGGAAGGACTGGCAAGCTCAGCAGTCTCTGGGGAGAAGTTTGGATGGAGTGGAGTTTGTTTTATCCCTGCAAGGAGATGGTGCAAAGGCTCACGCTGTCACAGGAGCCTCAGACAAATGACTGCTCCAGAAAGAGCCTAAACCCGGATCCTGGCAGGGAAAATGATGCATTTCTGAGTCCCAGGCTGTCTCAGCTGCCTCAGTCTGGACACCTTGGCTTTATCCAGGCACTGTTTAGACACTGCAGCTCAAACCCTTCCATTCTGGTGCCTCTGTTTTCCAAGAGGAGGAACGCCCTGGCTTGAAATCTCAACACCTGCTCCGTCCCTCCTGCTGGAGGCTGCCAGGCCACAACCAGCCCTGCCCTACAGGGGACACATTTCCCTTTTTAAACACCAAAATCTCAGCATGAATATTCCCTGGTAGCTGAACATCATCTGGTTTGACATTTGCTGGTAATATCTAATCCAGGTAAACTGATTCTTGTGGAAGGGCTTGCCCAGTTAATGATTATATGAATTAATTACAAACAACTTCGGGAGCTGCCCATATGCAGTGGAAACTCAGAATTACAAAATGTTTTCTCATTAATGCTAATATTTAGTCCCAGAGCACTATGACTTCATTGGTGAATTAGGGGGACACATTTCCCTTTTTAAACAACAAAATCTCAGCATGAATATTCCCTGGTAGCTCAACATCATCTGGTTTGACATTTGCTGGTAATCTCTAATCCAGGTAAACTGATTCCCGTGGAAGTGCTTGCCCAGTTAACGATTCCATGAATTAATTACACACAACTTTAGGAGCTGTGGAAACTCAGAGTTACAAAACGTGGCAGCGATGTTTTCTCATTAGCGCTAATATTTAGTCTCAGAGCACCATGACTTCATTGGTGAATTAGCATCAGAGCTGTTGATAAATCAAATTCAGAGTTCATTTCCAAGCCGATCATAATTTAGAGTAAAAATAAGCAAGATGTTCTGTGGTAGCGCGGTGATTAGCGGAGCACGCGGCTTCACCTCAGAGACAGATTGATTGGGCACATTAGGCAGACAGAGCTGGGATAAACAATTCCAGCGCATTTCACGCCGCTGAAAAATCACAGGCAACGGCCCTGGAACATCCCTTTGGAGGCAGAGCAGAAAAATATCCCTATTCAGGAAAATGCCCCATCAAACATTCCCATCAAACACGTTCCGAAGGACAAGCGCGGGCGCTGAGCTCAGCGCTGAAATATGAGCAGGTCTGTGTGCTCTGCTTCCACTTGGAACAGACACAAAAGTGCCTGGCTGCTGCTTGGAGCAGGCCTTTTGTTCTGCAGTCCATGTTTCCTCAGGTAATTCTCACTGATTAAAACAAAAGAATCAAAAATCTCGTTTATTAAAGCATTTAATGCGCGGGCATCGGCGTGCCTGGCTCTGAGGAGGGTTTGTGAGCTCTGCTGTCACTGAGCTGGTCCCTGTGACACCTGAGCAGCTCAGGAAATCTGCCAGCTGCAGTTTTGCAGTTGTAGGTGAAGGTCTTCAAGCTCCTCAATTAGCCCAGGATTTCGGAGAGTTGCAGATCCCACTGGGGTTGGTGCCTCTGTTAGGCCAAAATCTCCCTGAATTTTGGGCAACACCAAAGCATGGAGCAGGAGTTTTGGGTAGCTGGGGTTGGAGGTGCCATTCAGTGGCAGTCAGTGTCCTGCAATTTCAGTAAATTTCCAATTTACTTCCCACTGCAGACAGAATCCATCCTGGATTCTCTCTTCTTTCCTCCCAAATCATGTCCATGGTTTTTGCCCCCAGGGCTGAGGGAGGACTTGGCAGCCTCAGGCAGGAGAAAAGGCCCCATGGGGGCCAGAATTTCTTTGAATTTTGGGTGACACCAAAGCTGGGGTTGAAGGTGCCATTCCCACAGTCAGTCTCCTGCAATTTCAGTAAATTTCCAATTTACTTCCCACTGCAGGCAGAATCCATGGCTGGGCCTCCTCTCTCTCCTCCCAAATCACATCCATGGTCTTTGCAGCTGGCCCTGGGGTTGAAGGAGGACTTGGCAGCCTCAGGCTGGAGAAAAGGCCTCACAGGGCATTGAGCCATTGCCCCAAAATCAGGAATTCCAGAAAAAACCACCAACTATCTGTTGGTTTTCTCCAGGAAATCAAGGACAACCTGCTGAACATCCACCAAGGGCTGGCATTCCATGGGGATGTGGCAGATTTGGAGCCTAAATTCTACAAAATTTTCATTAATCTTGTTAATTCTTGTATTTCTGTGGGAATGGGATCCCAAAATCGGCATGGATTGGCAGAAAAGAGGTCTTGGTATGGAAAATGTAGAGAAATATTTTCTCTACACGGGACAAAGATGCTGCAGCCCCCAGTTTCTTCTCCAGATCCTATTAAAAGTCTATTTGTAGGTCATAAAAAGCCAACTGATAATTAGTAACTACAGGAATTAAACAAACATCATTGTGTTAGATGTGATTAGAGGCACATTAACCTAAGAAATTGCACATCTTGGTAATAAGCAATTTAGGAATCTATGGGATTATATAATACTTCATAGAATTGGTCGATTTAATACAAACTGAATTAAAATGCAGCTATTAATTTCTAATTTGAGATGAAAGCATTCACCAACTTCTAAACCATCTTCAGGCCAGCCTGGGTGCAGCAAAGAGAGAACTTTTATGATTTATTGGGTCACCCTTGCCGAGTGCATTCCAGGTTTTAAAGCCCTGTAACATCACACTGACAGTTCCACTGACACTGTGAACTGAATTTGAAGCTTTCCTCGCCTTGCCTACAGATAAATTCCTAATCCTTCTCTCCAATCACACAAATGCCTTCCCCTTTAAAGCAGAACCTCTCAACGGACTCTTTAACTGAGTGTGTTTTTCTAGAGATCAGGAGAAAAATCATCCACACCCCACTGCTCCCTCCATGGGCAGATTTGATCTTTCAATCAGGAAATGAAAAGGTTTCCCTAAAGGAAACTCCCAGAAAGAAGAAAAAGCCTTCTAAGCCTTGTTATTGTTCCTTGGGCAAAATATTTCTTTTAAATGGCTTGATCTGTTTTTTTTATGACGTGTCTGGCTCCTGAAGAAAAGCCCCACTGATGAAAAACTCGGCATGAGATGCACAGGAACCTTTGATTTTCTGCCTTGGAGGGCTGATCAAATAAACAAAATTATCTAGATATTCTAATTAGAAAGCCATTAATAATTGCTTTGAGTGCTCTTGGGATTGCTGCCTCTGGAAGTCGATAGGGATGGAAGCCTGAGGGTGAAACAAACAATGAGTCCCTCAAACACAGCACAGTCCCTTGGGGTGGTTCCTTATCCACAGGTAGAAAAATCCCACTGGGAGCCTCTCCATATCTTTGGGCGCCCAGATGCACAGACTTTCCGAAATTTTAGTCAGCTCAGCTTTTATTTAGACACATAAAGCTCTTTTCTTCCTCAGGAATTTGTGCTCCCCACTCATGGCAGAGCTGCAGACCGAAGTGAGCTTGAACTCAACCTCTAAGGCCAGGCCAAAGGTGCCACAAAGAGCAGAAAAAGGGTCAAGAATCCCATAATGACACCCCCAGAGCCTTCTCCTGACCTCCAGCACTCCAAGCTTGATGAATTCCTGCCTTTCCAGCCCCAAAATGCCATGGAGCTGGACCTTCCATGGTATTCCAGAGCATCATGTGGGGAATGGGGCACATTTTTCAAAAAAAGATAGAATTATGGCAATAAAGGGAAAGGTGCAGTTGCTCTTCCATGTGGTGATCCAAAAGATGGCAACTGCTCCCTCCGTTAGTCCCAACAAATAAATCCAGGATTTAATAGGAACATCTGATCATGCTGCTGCCACGGTGACAGATGAAGGAGCTGCAGAATGAGGGGAATAAGTCTCTGTCTCATATTCAAACACTGCTTTTCATTAGATCTGCCCAGAATTGATGGGCTGCAAAAGAGCTCTCCAGGAATTGATGGCTTCTCCAAAGGTTTTTAAATACTGTTTCAAGTTGTGCATTGATCCTGTACATCAAGAGAACAAAAACTGTGTTTCCTAAAGCAGGGGGAACGTGGCTCAAATTGTACAATATTTTGTCCTGAAGATATGAGAGGGTATAAACAAAACACTGAGGATCAAACCACACGAGTGCGAGAAGAAAGGGGTAAAAAAAATCGGGAAATTTTCCTGCATTGTTACCTATTTATCCTAGACCCTAAAGGTTTTGGCTGTAATCAGGTGAATCTTAACCCATTTTGATCAAAAAATTGCCAAAACCACATCTGTAATTGGCACGCTTGTAACTGGCACCAATGCCATTAAATATGGCAATATTAAAAATTGAAATAATATCCAGCTCCTGCACCCCCAGCAAACTCTAAGAGAACAAAGTCCATAAATTGGAATTCAATGCTCAATGCTGGCCTAAGAGAGCAGATAATTTGGGTTTTTTTCAGTCATCTCAAGGGGTTGTTCTCTACAGAAAATGGGTGTCAAAGGAAGGGATGAGTGGAGGAGAAAGGAGAGATATTATATATATATATTTATATTTAATTTATTTATATATATATATTTTTTAAATACATTTACGTATTTTTATATATTTTTATATATATATATATATGCCTGATTAATTTTCTCCTTTTCCCCACTGCCTAGCCTGCATAGCAAGCAAATATCCCAGATGGAATGAACCAATACGAGATTGCTGAACTTTGAGCTTTAGAGATCTCCAAGCTCGCATTACTCCACTTTAGTACAACTCTGTGCAGGACAGAGCATCCCTGGGTGTCAGGATGCCCCTGGAGCAGCTGCCGGGAGCCAAACCTGCCCTTTCTAGCCGGGGATGTGAGAATTCCTCTGGAAAAGCTGAGTTCAGACACATCCAGCGGAAGGAAGCGCTCGCCCTGCCCAGCTGAGCGCTCTTGGATGCAGCCAGGAGAGGGCTGCAGAGCACCTGAGTCACTGCAGGACAGAAACAACACACACCGCCGCTGGTCTCAAGGCGGAAAAGGGAACTTTATTTCCTGACATTTACAGATTTCTGAAAGTGGCAGTGGATTGGGGAGTGATGTGTGGTGTTCGCAGGGGTCCCAGCACCAGGGGAGAGATGAGAATCTTGACTCCATGTTTCAGAAGGCTGATTTATTGTTTTACGATATATTATATTAAAAGAAAATGACATATTAGAACTGTACTAAAAGAGGGGAAGAAAGGATTTCATCAGAAGGCTCGCAAGGAGTAGAAAAGAATGATGATAAAATCTTGTGACTCTCAGAGAGTCCGAGCCAGCTGGGCTGTGATTGGCCATTAATTACAAACATCCACATGAGACCAATCACAGATCCACCTGTTGCATTCCACAGCAGCAGGTAATTATTGTTTGTATTTCGTTTCTGAGGCCTCTCAGAAGAAAAGATCCTAACAAAAACATTTTAAAACATTTTTCATAAAATGTGTCTGTAACAGGGTGACAGTGCCCCCTCTCCAATGACACCGGACAAACCAACAGTCCGTCAAATTTCTCCTTCTCTATAAAAGAATGCAAACCAATAAGTTATTTGCAGAAAGTGTGTTGGCAAAAGCAAAGGGAACGTTGAAAATTAGACCTGGATTGCAAAAACATTCAATCAAATGGGTTCACTGGAAAAAGAAAATCCCGTTTAACTCAGGGACCCTTGATGGGGCTGCTCCAGGTCTTGTCCAACCTGGCCTTGGGCACTTCCAGGGATCCAGAAGCAGCCACAGCTTCCCTGGGAATTCCATCCCAGCCCATCCTCACCCTCACAGGGAGGAATTCCTTCCCAAAATCCCATCCAAACCAGCACAGGGAGTCCTGGATTGATTTGGTTTGGAAGAGACCCCAAAGCTCATCTGGTCCCACCATGGGTCCCACACTTTCCACTGTCCCAGGGTGCTCCAAGCCCCATCCAACCTGGCCTTGGGCACTTCCAGGGATCCAGGGACAGCCACAGATTCCCTGGGAATTCCATCCCAGCCCATCCTCACCCTCACAGGGAGGAATTTCTTTCCCTTTCCTGTCTCTACAGACACCTGGAACAATCACCCGATGATCGCTTCACTGGTGAGATCCAGGTGCTATCCCTGCCTGCACGAGGGCAAAACACTGGGAGGAGAGATCTAAAGAGAAATAAACCTCTCATCATCCAAGATCTGCTGTTTGCTGTGCCCAGAGGCCTCGACAAGAGCTGGAGCTGCTCCTGGTACCCGATGCTTGTGAGCCCTTGCCCTGCAGAGCTTGTACTCCAGACAGGAGTGACAGATGAAGGGTGGGAGAAAGGAAAATAGCAAACAAGAAAAAAAAGATCTCGCACAGATTGAGGGACAGATTTTTCCACGAGCTAAACACATGAATACAGAGCTTTTATCCCCAAATGACTCCCCCTGTCATGTGGCCATGGCAGCTCTGTGTGTGTGTGTTGGGGAGTGGAGGCAGCCCAGGAGGAGAACAGGAGTTGGTGGTGGGTACACGGTGTCGCAGACATCTTTTCATGAAAAATCCTTTCCTTAGGGTTTTTTTTTTCTCCTGAGAAGCTGAGAGGCCTCAGGAACAAAATGTAAACAATGGTTATCTGCTGCTGTGGGATGCAACAGGTGCATCTGCGATTGGTCTCATGTGGTTGTTTCTAATTCATGGCCAAGCACAGTCCAGCTGGCTCGGACTCTCTGTCCGAGCCACAAACCTTTGTTATCATTCCTTCCTATTCTTAGCCAGCCTTCTGATGAGAACCTTTTCTTCTATTCTTTTAGTATAGTTTTAATGTAATATATATCATAAAATAATAAATCAAGCCTTCTGAAACGTGGAGTCAGATCCTCATCTCTTCCCTCAACCTGAGCCCCTGTGAACACAGTCACCTACACGGTGTCCACACATCCAGGCTGAGCAACCCAGGATGATGCAATTGAGTGCAGATTTGGTAATTTCGTGCCTAAAAACTCTTTTAGCCATGCTGCCCATCCCAGAATCCAGCAGCAGGAGGCTTTGGGAGGCTTTGGGAGGCTTTGGGAGGCTTTGGAGCACAGCTGCAGGAGCTGAGCTTTTGTCTTCAAAGGCAGATCTGACCCCGTGGAGCTCAGCTCGTTCCCACCAACTGCTTGCCTCCCACCAAAGCTGCTTCCTGTTAATTTCTGTTCTTTTGATGTTGTCAGATCCCAAACCTCCCAGCTGTCCCGCAGCTCCTTCACCTGGGTGTCCCCATGTCCTTCTCAGACCTCCTTCCCACGTCTGGACCCCAGATTAACGCTCTCCATCTTTTATCCCACAGGCATCTTTTACAAAGAAATCCACAACTTGGGAATGAGGTTTCTGCTCTTTTTTTCTCTGAATTCTTCCAGCCAGGGCTCGATCCAAACTCAAGGAAATAAAAAATGAGCAAAGAAACTTCAGCCCAAGAGCCCTAAACAACCCCAAAAGAGCTTTTAGGTTTGAGACACTAATGGAGATTGGCAGTTAAATGTGAGTGGAACAGAATTAATGTGAAGCCTTTCCAAAGGCTGAGATCCTTGGACACTTTTCCAAGTGCCACATCCGGCAACAGCCCCAGCAGAGCTCAGGGAGCAGCAAATGTGTGTCTGGCAGTGGCTGGGAATGAGAACAATGTTTGTGAGCTGCCCTTTTCCTGCTGGTGCCATGGGAACCAGGGGTGGATCCATCAATCCTGCTGCTCCCAGGGTGGATCCATCAGCCATTCTCCAAAGGGTGGATTTCAGATCATGGGATCCAGGGATGGATCCATTAATCCTTCCCCTAGGGATGGATCTCATCTCATGGGATCCAGGGGTGGATCCATCAATCCTTCTCCCAGGGATGGATCTCAGCTCATGGAATCCAGGAGTGGATTTCAGCTCATGGAATCCAGGGATGGATCCATCAATCCTTCTCCTGGAGATGGATCTCAGCTCGTGGGATCCATCAATCTTTCTCCCAGAGTGGATCCATCAGTCCTCCCAAGGGTGGATCTCAGCTCATGGGATCCAGGATTGGATCCATCAATCCTCTCAGTGATGGATCCATCAATCCTTCCAGGGATGGATCTCAGCTCATGGAATCCAGGGATGGATCCATCAATCCTTCTCCCAGGGATGGATCTCAGCTCTTGGGACCCAGGGATGGATCTCAGCCCATGGAATCCAGGAGTGGATCCATCAATCCTTCTCCCAGGAGTGAATCCATCAGTCCTTCTCCCAGGGATGGATCTTAACTCATGGAATCCAGGATTTCACTGAGATTTCTGCTGCCTCCTCCACAGCTCGAACCCCTCCAGGGAAAATCCATTGCTCCATTCCCAACCCAGCAATGGGGAGGGGGAAGGAATTTTTCAAGCTGGACCTTCCTGCAGCTCACTTGGAGGGAGGTTTAACCTGGATTCCTGAGCCAGGCAAGGAAAGCTTCCCAAGAAAAACTTTGGCTGGAAACTACTCTGTGTCAATGAGGCAAAACACGACTAATTTGGTGCTCCTGAAGTTTTATTGTGCAATTCCAAAGGAATTTCTCCTCTTCTGTAGCTAAAGCTGGCGAGTAAACAGTTCCTCATAGCTGCCTTTAGTTCATTTACTGTATTGATGGGAAATGTGTTTTTCAGGAAATAAACCCAAACCAGTCACCTATTTCAACCTATGGAAAAGTTACTGCCACCATTAGGAGCTCACAGGCTCTTCCAGGGAAATATGACCAGGACAGAAAAATGTGCAGTGCATTTTTGGAATATCAGAATTATATTCTTTTTTTTTTTTTCAGAACTCCCCTGAAATTAAAAGGAGCAGGGTGAAATTTGGAGGGGGTATTACTTAAAAACTCAAGGCCATTTTGAATCCGTGCTCCAAATCATTAAAGGGTTTAGTGATTCCTGCTTAAATCTGTCTGGGGGCAGCACAAGGAGCTGCTCTGAGGATCAGGCACCACAGAAATGACCAGAACATGTTCCAGATGGCAGGGCCACATCACATAGCCCAAAATCCAAGATGAGAAGCCACAGCATCCTTTAATCATTGAGAAGTTGTTCTCCAGGGAGTAACAACCCAGATGGAGCTCAGGGTGGTCTCACCCAGGGGGTTTCCTACACCTCAAACCCCTGTTTTTTCCAACCAAGGCTCTGGGCAGTGCCCGGCACCCTCTGGGGAAGCTCCTCCTTGTGAAAACCTTTTGGGATTTGTGGAATGCGAGCATGGAGCAATTTGTCTGCTCCCCACAAAGGCTTCCTGCAGCCCAACATTCATTCCACGGGCACATCCTCCCACCCAACAATGGCTTTTCACTGAACAATCTCCCAACAACAACCACTTTGAGTATAATTAAGTAATTAATTATATTTTCTAATCTATTAAGCCTTGATTGCTTATCAAAGCATTCAGCTGGATCATTTTCCTCTTGTCATTTCCAATTAATTTTTTCTTTTTTTTTTTTTTTTTTTTGTTAAGCAAAGGAGAAAGTCTCTCAAACTTCCCAGGGAATCAGGAGCTTCACTGGAGCAGAAAGAGGAATTGCTGATTTTTCTTCCCCCCCATTTTTGGCTGACTAAGGAGGGATGTGCTTGCTAATAAAAAGGTTCTGTTCGCACCCAGGGCTTTGCAGGCTGATTCCACCTGGCTGCTCCCAGCCCTTGCTGCACCTGGTGCCACCCTGAGCATTCCAGAATTTGGATTCTTTCCCACCTGAGCGATCCCAGGAATCATTCACAGGTCACAAAAACATTGCAAGTCTTCCCCTCAGACTGGCCATTTCTTGAGCCCCCAGGACATCTCCCAATTTAACACCCAGACAGAGCTCTCAGTGACACCCATTTTCTGCTCTAAATGGCCTATTACACGTCCTTAATGAACCTATTTATTTTTAAGCTTATGTGTTAAAGTATAATTCATTTATGTATTCATTAATATATTAATACATAATATATTATGGATATCCTAAAGAGTGCAGCAAGATCTAAATCTCTTCAATTAAGACTCGGGCAATGATGAACCTTCTCCACTTCACTGTGGGCTTCAAGCTGGGTCTGGAATGGGAAAGAAAGGGGAAACTCATGGATGGACAAATTCCATGAGCTGTCCCAGGGATAAAATCACCTGAGAGAAAGAAAAGAAGGGACAGACCCAGAGATTTTCCCTTTTCACATCCTTCACCAGCCCAGGTGAAATTCCAGCCATGAATTCCAGCCCAACATGGAATTCTACACCCTGTGATGGAGCGGGATGGAAGCCAAAAGTTTTTCCCAGGTCAACATGGAAAAACCAGTGCTGTGCTGGGAGACAGCAGGGCCCTTTGCTCCCCTGGCCTGGAAAAAGCAAATATCCAAATGGTTTTGTCCAAACGTCTGTCCTCTCCTCCCCTTTCCGCCCAAACAGGTTTCCCTCATCTCTTCCACATGGGAACAACTTTCCCCTCAAGTGCCAGTTCCAATTTTGCCTGTTAATGACCCCAGGATCTGTCTCATGCTAAAAAAAAAATGAATTCTTTTAAATCCCACCTTCCAACAACAATCAAACAGAAAACTTTCTCAAGAAAAACCATCAAATCCACGGGATTCAACTTGGAGGGGAAATTCATCTCTCTGTCAATACAGCACAAACAGGTTTGTTCATCCTTCTCCTGGGGTATTGAAAGCCATTCATTCCAAACTAGATCCATGGATGTGCTGCCATTTCCAGCTGCTGAAACAATGCTCCAGACAGGCACTAAACTGACGCTGGGCAGTAAATAAATTTCCTGCCTTATTGACTGAGGTGAATACAAAGAGATGAAGCACTAAATCCTGCCCACGGCATGCCAGCTCTAATCTCAACTTGTCATGCCAGCAAAAATTATATCCAGCTCAGGCCAAGGCAGTTCTGCCTCCAAAACATCCTTAATAAACATGTTGGGGGAGATTTGGTTATTTTTGAAATCTGGGGGGAGCTGCAGCTCTCTGAGAGGAAGTTGGGGTTGGTTTCAAGTGACAGAAAGCGAGGAAATGGCCCCAAGGCGTGCCAGGGAGGCTCAGGTTGGATTTTGGAAATGGATTTTCCAGTGGAAAAGGTGTCAGGCCTTGGAGGAATTTTCCCCATGGAATTGTTGGGGTCACTGTCTCTGGGAGTGCTCAGGATGTGGCACTTGGGGACAAATTTTAGGGCTGGTGCTGGAGCTGCTGGGGTGACTGGGAGATCTTGAAGGTCTCCTCCAATCTTGGTAATTCTGTGAACCTGCAGACCTTAAACACCAATCTGTATCCAAAATTTTTTAATTTTTAAAATTTAAATTAATTTAATTTTATTTTTTTTTTTTAATCCAGGATTTTTCCATCCTGGAGAATCCCACTGTTGCCCTGAGCAGCTTACAAGGAACATTTCAGCCTCAGAGGAGAACCTGTGCAACTTTTGGGAATTCAGCCACCTGAGCCACGAAGAATTTAAAGTCTAAGACAATGTTCTTTTTTGGGCTGGCCCTGGAGGGTGGTTTGCTCTCAGGAACACGAGACTCACAACTCAGTCACACAGATAAAATAAAAAACTGACAAATAAAATAGGGAAGTGATAAATAAACAGGAAAATTTGGGTATTTTAGGTGGCTGCAAAATACAACAGCTCCAGATCCAAATGCTTTTCTCTCCTCCCCACTTCCCACGCTGCTGTTCCAGCACAGCATCAGGAAGTGCAATTTGAGTCTTTTCCCTTCCTTTCATTAAAAAGAATTAATTAAAAAATAAATCAAGACATAAAAATATTTAGACATTAAAGCAACTGGACCCTGCTCCTGGCTGGCCTTTGTGGCTTTATTGGGATTTATGTCATGGAATGGCAGAGTTTTTCAATCACATCAGCTAAGAGCTGGAGATAAGATAGAGCCAGAAAAGGAATTACATGGGATATAACCTGTATAATTTGGCTTTCTGGCTGGGGAGGAGAAAAAAAAAATAGAAAAATCCAAGGCAGTCACTGAAAGCCTGAGTGATTTTAAGATTTCAGCTTTAAAACAATTTATTTACTGGGGGACAAAATTGGGATAAGGATTCAAAAAGCATCTCTGTGGCTTCAAAACCTGGGTCTGGTTGTCAGACCCGCCTTAAGCTCTCCAAGCCCCGTTTAAAATTTGAGTGCCCACGAGCACGAAAGCAACTGGGGTTGTTTGGGGTTTTTGGGGTTGGTTTTTATGAGGGAGGCGACCCCACAGCTGGGAGGGAATGGTTTGGGTGGGAAAGGACCTCAAAGCCCATCCAGTGCCACCCCTGCCATGGACAGGGACATTTTCCACTGTCCCAGGTGGCTCCAGCCTGGCCTTGGGCACTTCACCCTCCAACCCACTGTCACTTTTGGAAATCTATAAATGTTGGAGTCAGAAAATAAACTTCCTTTCTTTTTACCTTGCAGTTCCAGCATCCAGTGTCCAGGTTTTATTTCGTGTCCTATAGCAACACCCATGTTGCCCTGATTTATTAAGATTTTCTAAGCCTTCTGATGTTTACATTCTTGTAAGGAACTTTCTCACACACTTTCCTAAATAACTTATGGTTTTGCATTCCTTTATGGAGGAGGAGAAATTTGATGGACTGTTGGTTTGCCCAGTGTCATTGGAGAGGTGGCACTGTCACCCTCCAATCCACTGTCGCTTTTGGAAATCTATAAATGTTGGAGTCAGAAAATGAACTTCCCTCCTTTCTACCTTGAGAACAGCAGTGTGTCCATGTCAAGTTATTTTGTGTAGTTATTTCATGTCCTATAGTGACACCCCTGCCCCTCACGACCTGGCTCCTTTCTCCCTCTCAGTTCCTCTAATTAAAAAAATGCCCCAGCTCCGTGCAGGCTGCGGAGCGTGCCTGCCGTCCCCAAACCCAATTTCACACAATGACAGCCTAATTAATCTTCTTCTTTTGTTTTCCCCGCCATCGTCCCGAGCTCTGCTCGGCCGTGGAATGTGGGGGAATCTTGCTGAGAGCACATCTGTCAGGATTGCAGCGCGGAGGAAGGGGATCCAGCAGGCTTCTGGGGGTGATTATTTCTGTATTTATGGAGCTCTGCTCTCCCAGGCGCCCGTAGGATGGGACAATCCATCCTGTAATGCCCCGAATTTCTAGAAACACCTGTGATCCCAGACACCAGAGCGTCAGAATGCAGCAGGAAAGGCATTGCCCAGGGAGACATCATCACTCCCACACACAGCTCTCAGGTAGAGAAAGATTGTGTGACTCGGCCAAGGTCACCCAAAAACGGTGACAAAGCTGGGAGCTCAGCCAGCGCCTCACGCCCTCAGCTTAACTCCCACAACTCTTTGTTTTCCAAAGTCTGTGTCCCCTTGTCTCCTCCAGGGCTGGAATTGCACTGCCTGCCCCCTCCTTAGCTCCTGTGGTCTGGTGTGGGACTGGAAATCCAAATTCTGGCAAGTTCCTGCTGGAAGCACCAGCACAACCAAAGTTCCACTGTCCTGAACAGAACCAAACCTGGAAAATTTGGTTTGGTTCTGGCCCAAAGAACTTTCCTGGATTTCTCCAAAACTAAAGCTGCCACCAAGGAGGACCGAGCGTGCACTTAGAGCCCCAAACTCCACCTCTAATCTGACACTCGGACCCCGAGAAAGGACTTCTCTTTCCATGGAAAAGGCCTCCAATTGCGTCCGCTCGCACTTTCCAGTAACACGGTGCCAAGCTAGAAATTTGCAATCTCAGTTGGATTTTTCAAAAATTAGAGCAGCCAGCAGCTAGCATGCCCTTTAGAGCCCCAAAAGCCACATCTAACCTGACACCCAGACCCTGGGGAAACGACTTCTCTTAACCACAGAAAATGTCCTCCATCTGCAGCCACTCACCACGGCAGACCGTGTGGTGCCATGCCAGAAATTTGCAAACTTTCCTGGATTTCTCCAAAACTGCCAGCAGCTAAGACCCTGCGTGCCCTTAGAGCCCCAAATGCCATCTTTAATCTGATACCCAGACCCTGGGGAAAAGACTCATTTTAACCATGGAAAATGGCCTCAGTTTGCAGACTCTTGAATCTTGAATAATAGAGCGCCAACCAGAAAATTCACAAACTTGGCTGGATTTCTCCAAAACCAAAGCTGCCAGCAACTAGGACCCTGCAAGTCCTCAGAGCCCAAAGGCCACCTCTCAGCTGACAGCCAGGGCCTGGAGAAATGTCTTCTTTTTCCCGCAGAAAACGGCCTCTGTTTGTGGCCACAGCTATCTCCCTGAATTTGGGTTTGGAAAATCTGGGCCTATCCCCCTTGGGTGCCCAGGGCCTGTGCCAGCTGTGCACCCTTTGAAAAGGTGGATAAAAAGATTAAAAGGGTTGAAAAGATTACAAAATTTGGGGATAAAACCTCCCCAAATCCATCTGCAGGCCTTCATTCCTGTGGGAAACGACATCCCAGCCTGAGCCACCTCCTGGCTGCTCCCACAGCTGGGGTTGTCCTCTCAGAATATTCAGGTTCTGTTCTTCCTGTTTCAGAGTCTGACGCTGTGAAATGGCAAGGTTGCCACAATTTTCACTGAGTTAAAGGTTCTGAGACCTTTCACCTCAGATACGAACACGAAGCAGAGCCTCAAGAGCTCCACAAAAATTCCGGGCTCACAAGAAATGTGTTCCCTGGCTGGGTTTGACCGTCGGGGCTTGTCAGGGCTGAGCTGAAATTACTTCACCACAAAATAATGAAAGGTCACAGGATTTCAATCAGGATCCTGGGCCTGTATAAATCTCCTCTCTCCGTGGAAAGCTCCTGGTGCTGGGTAGGCTCAGGCCTGCTAAAGTCAGGCTCAATTTATAGCTTCAATATCAATCAATAAAATTTGGTGTCCGGGTTTTAAATGAGAGCTAAATTTGTCTCTGCTTCAAGGGAATGCAGCTACATCAGTGCAGCTTCTTACATTTACACCAACAGAGCTGGAGCTGCACCTGAGACTCTTCCAAAGGCAAAACTCTGCGGTGTTTTTTTCCAAATTGGCTCCCTAAATTTCTGGTAATTGCTAAAGAAAGTATTTGGCTAATGAGCAGCTATACCAACCACTTCCATTGGGAGCCACAGTGATAATTAGGAAGAGAAAAAGAGGGGGAGGGGAGGAGGAAGAAGCTCCAGGTTCCTTGGGATAATTATAATTTGTGTCAGGGAAGACAAATATTTCATTTTGGGGCAACAGGTAGCTGAGGAATCGACGTGGGCTGCTCCAGTCACAACATGTCAGGGGAAGTGGTGTGATCCCATTGCTGCAGTCGTGCAATTAAAGCTGGCATGTGGTAATTAGCAAGGCAGGTGCACTCCACACATCCTCCAGGGCTCTGCACGAGCTCCTGGCTCCCATCATCCCACCCCGGGTAAGTGATCCTGGAGACAGAAGGGAACTGATACCCCCAGGATGCAAAACAGAGGCTGGGGAAGTTTATTTATGGAGAGCGGCGAGAGGGGATGGAGAGGAGTTGGGGTGGAGTTGGGAATCTCTCTGTAGCAAGCTCCCCAGTCAAGAGCAGGATATTGGAAGCCAAGGTCATGTGAGTTTGAGGAGGACCTTTCCAGAAAAATAGAGAATTATCCCATCCAAGGTGTTTTTCAAATACAGTTATCAGCCTGGAAGTGGGGAATGATCCACAGAATATTGTTATGATATCAGGAACAGATGATGTTATGATGTTATGATACCAGGCTCCCCTGGGATGTCTGGGGTCCCTGGAAGGGTTAAAAAGGGAGTAGAGCAGGCATTTCACAGTGTGGGACTTTCCCATGTGGTGGGATTCAAAGGTTGGATTGGTGGTCTTGGAGGCTGCTCCAGCCCCAGTGATTCCCTGACTCTGTGTGTCCCATCCAAACACAATTCCAAAGGCAAAATCCCTCAGGAACAAAAGGAACAAAACCAAAAGGAATTGTCCTTTTGGAACTGCGCCTCAGATCCTGCCTCGATTTTATTGGTGCAGAGAGAAAATTCAAGTTTTTATAAACCTCTCTGCATAGAAAGCTCTGAACACCACGAGCATGTCTCCCACCAGCGAGGTCTCCTGAAATTCTGCCGCCTGAGAAGCCCCTAAAAAACCATCAGTCACTGTTAACAGGAATAAACATCCCAGAGGAAATTCCTGCTCCAGGAGCTCCCTGGCAGAGTTAATGAGAGCTGCAGTCCATGGCAGAGCACAGGAAAACAATTAAGAGTTGTTCCCTTCTTCCTAAATACCAATATTGATAAAGCTGTGGGACTTAAATGACCGTGAGACGTTTTTATGGTTCCTGAGAACTTCCTGAGATATATGAAGTGGGCTAAGGAGTTAAAAAGGAGCATAAACTCCCCAGCTCCAGGCCAACAACAAAGTGCTCCGAGGCAGGAAGGAGATGTCACCTCTGCAACGGCTCAGGAGATAATTAATTGTCTGGAAGAGCATTTTTTATCATCTCCAGCACTAACGAACTCCTCACACAATTCAACTAATTCAAAACGCTCCCTTTTATGCCTCCCACTAAAAGAGAAGATTTTTCAAAACTACCCAGGGGCATTTGGGTGCTAAATTTTCATGAAAATTAATGGGAGCCGAGCCTCCCAATTCCCCCAGTGCCTCTGAGAGGCTCAGACCAGGCACACACCAAGTCCTGCTCGCTCTGAAGGCTCCTGATGCTTTTGGAGCATTCCTGGTTCTATCCAGAGCACGTTTCCCTGGGATGGAGCTGCCCCTGGGATGAAACACCAGGAGATTTTTCCATTTTCGCCAACACAATCCCATTTTTTTGCTGACACAAACCCAAAGGAGGTGTTGCCCAGGAAAGACCATGTGCAATTCTGGGTGAGCATTTGGAGCACCCTGAACAGGGCTGAGCTTTTCATGACACCAAAAATTACAATAATCCCAGCCATAATTGGTCTCCCTTGCTCTTTTTCAGACCATTTTGGGTCCTCTCTGGAACAGCGAAATTGGTGCTTGCAGCCCTGACAGCAAAGGACAAACACCTTGGCAGGACACGATGCTTCCCTAAGAATAATTAAATCCAAACGTGGTGTAAATCCCAAGGGTGCCTCTCCTTTGGTAGTATTTCTATCAAGAATCATCAAAACCTTAAATCCAATATTTGGAATTTATGGGTTTCCCCCGCGGTTTCAAGGTGAGAGGCAGCTGTAGCAATGCTTTGGTGCTTCTGCCTGTCTCACCTTTTATTTAGGCCAGGAAAGAAAGAGAAGACAACAAAACGCTGCCCTGAATGCCATGGCACAGGTAATTTCTGTCTGAACAAACACAATTAAAGGGTTTTCAATAAAAAAAAAGTCCCCCTAAGCCACATGGGTAAACAGAAATACAGTAGGAACAGAATTGTTTACATTGCAGCCTGAACGTTACGGAAATGTTGGCCCCAGGCAAGGTCAGAACAGGGATTAGGAGACATCACAGACAGGTAGAACAAAATTCTCATTATCTTTGCTTAAAAATAGGTACCCAATGCACGAAAACGTTCAGTAAATTGCCCCAAATTATTCAGGTTTCTGCCAGAGGACTACCAAGAGCTGCAGCTCAACACTCCCTGCTCAAACTCCCGTCAAATGTAATTGAGGACAAGCAGAGACACGAGAAAAGAGACAAACTTATTGATCCTCCCAGCTGCATCAACAAGCAAGAAAAGAGCATTCCTACCTCAAAGGAAAAGGAAAGAACATTTCTAGCTCATCAAAGGAAGGGGGAAAGGGTAATTTCATGGGGAATGGCACAAGGTTCCTTCAATCGTTCTGCTTCCCACCCTGGGAATCATTTTAATGGCCTGCAGGGTTGTGGTGTCAGTGTTTGATCTGGGGTAGTCCGGCGTCTACCACAAAAAATCCCAATATTTTGGTTTAGTCCAATGTCCATCACAAAGATCCCAATGTTTTGGGTCAATCCAAAGTCCACCATAAGGATCCCAATGTTTGGGGTCAGTCCAGTGTCCACCACAAAAATCCCAGTATTTGGGGTCAATCCAAAGTTCACCACAAAGATCCCAATGTTGGGTTTAGTCCAAAGTCCACCACAAAGACCCCAAAGTTTTGGGTTTTTTTGGCATCCTGCTCTAGTGGAAGGTGTCCCTGCCCATGGAACTGGGTGAGTTTCAAGGCCCTTTCCAACCAAACCATTCCAAGGTTCACGATTTTCCCAGCGCAGGATGGAGGACACGAGGCCCTGCAGAGCTGGGGCAGGTTTGGAATGTCCAGGGAAAGAAAGAGGTTCCTGGTTTAAACCTGACCAGAGTTGAGGGAGAAAAGGCAGGAGCAGAAATAAACCAAATATCATTGGGAAAAAATGAGGCTCCTGGTTTAAACCTGACCAGAGCTGAGAGAGAAAAGGCAGGAGCAGAAATAAAACCAGGACAGGCACCTGGTTTGGAATATCCAGGGGAAGATCCTGTGGTAAATTAAATCAGAGCACACTCAGTGCCACGGAATGCTGAACGAGCTGGGAGGAATAAATGAGAGATCATATTTGCAGCTACTTAGCAGACATACTGAGACAATTACAGCTGGTACATCAGCCTGCCTTTGCACAGGGCCATAAATAGGTAATTCGACTCGGGAAAGCTCTTTGGGATGGCTCAGGGTTGGGAAGTGATACTGGAGAAGGAATCTTTGCGTCCATGGGGCTTGTTCTGCTGCAGCAGAAACCATTTCATGCCTTCCTCTGTGGATTTGCTCTGCAGTGCAGTGAGGAGGAGGCTGTAAATGAGAGGTTGACGACTCCTTGCAGTGATTTTTTGGAATAGAAAATGTTGTTATTATCTAAGCAAAAAGTTCTGGGAGCTGCTGTCACCATCCCAGACATTCTGAGGGCCGGAGGCTCAGCTCTGAAATTATCTTGAAAGGTCACATGGAGGGAGAGACAACCTGCTAGACAATGCAATAAATAACATTTGGAATGTCAAGCCTAAAGTAAACTTCCAAAAGACTTCTCACGAGGGATGCTGAACGAGGAAGATGAAAGGATGAGCTGACGTGGAATGGAACAGCAAATAGTGTGCCAGTGGTGGTGGGAAAAGGATCTGCTTTAAGGATTGCTAAAATGCATCAAAATTGTCATCATGAGAATGAATCCATTAAAAAAAAAAAAAAATCCAGACATCCTTGGAAGGTGTTTATCAAAACCTCAGGGATGTGCAGTGCAAGCGTGTTAAAAAGGGATCTTGGCTACGAATTGATTCCACGGCCGGATGAATGTCACAGACATCTTTTCACGAAAAATCCTTTCCTTAGGATTCTTTCCTCCTGAGAAGCTGAGAGGCCTCAGGAACAAAATGCAAACAATGGTTATCTGCTGCCGTGGGATGCAACAGGTGCATCTGGGATTGGTCTTGTGTGGTTGTTTCTAATTAATGGCCAATCACAGCCCAGCTGGCTCGGACTCTCTGTCCGAGACAGAAGCTTTTGTTGTCATTCCTTTCTATTCTTAGCCAGCCTTCTGATGAAACCTTTTCTTCTATTCTTTTAGCATAGTTTTCATGTAATATATATCATAAAATAATAACTCAGGCCTTCTGAAACATGGACTCAACATTCTCGTCTCTTCCCTCATCCAAGAGCCCCTGCGAACACCGTCACAGATGAACAGATAAAACATTAACCCAGAAACAGCTTTAATTACCGACCCCTTGAACACCACACCCACCTCAAACCAACGCCTTGTAATTTATTCAAAGCACCTAATGATCACCAGCTCAGCTCTTAGAGCCTATAAATAGCTGACCTCGCAGAGCATGGGATCCCAAAACTCAGATAATGAATTCCTCGGGGGCCCTGCTGTAACTCTGCCTCTGAGCTGTCTGTTAATATTCAGCTCATTTTCCCCTCCTCGCATCGCAATTTTTGTAAAAAGAGGCTTGGTCCAGAGCTCGCCGTGGAAATCAAGGGGCATTTTTGATTCTCTTTAGTACTGGGAGGGTTGGAGCAAAGACTGATGGAGAACATTATCGTGCCGTGAGATGAAAAAGGCATTGCAGGGCTCAGATGTCTCTTTTCAAAGAGAGGGAGCCTGTGCAGGGGAACTTCTGGGTTGCTGCAGCTCTGGAGCAGTCAGGAGGCCAGGGCAGGAGGAGGAGGAGGGGATGTCTCTGGGTCAGGCTGTCCCTTGATGCCTTTTTGGGACTACCTAAAAAGACAAAATTAAGGGAATAAAAGGCATTTCCTGAAGGGCTGTTTATTGAAGGGCATTTCTTGAAGGGCTGTTTATTGAAGGGCCTTCAGGTACATTTAGAGCAGGAAAAGCCCTCCTGGGGGCTACACCCTAAAATGGAAAATGAGTCATGGGGTTTTCACGCTTTTTGGTTCATTTGCATATTGGGGTTAATTTCCCAATTGCAGCTTCAGGTAATGAAGTCATTGACCCCAAGTTTGCTGCCCCCAACTCACTTTTGTTTCCATCTCTGGGCCCTGAGGCAGTGAGGTGTCCTTGGTCGCCAGGCCTGGAGAGGAATTGTTGTGTCTGCCCAAAATTGGAGAGCAGCAGCTCAGACTGGGTATGGAGCTCAGAGTTATATGCTAAAGAACTGCAGGATTATAAATGTATGGAAAATAAATGTATGGAAAATATAAAACCTGAAAATCCTGGAGAGGAATTGTTGTGCCTGCCCAAAATGGGAGAGCAGCAGCTCACGGTGAGTGTGGAGTTTGGGGTTATACACTAAAGAACTGCAGGATTACAAATGTATGAAAATATAAAAGCTCAAATCCTCAGGCATCACTTGGTGACCTCATCAAGAGAGTCAGGACAGCCCCATTTGTGGCTCTGACAGCCAAAGGAGAGTCTCTCCCTCTCAGTGCCAGACCCACAGAGCAGGTTTGAAGGACCATGGGGCTCTTCTCCACCAGCCCCTCAGTGGCTGAGCCCCAGCCCCTGCTCAGCTCCAGCTTTTATTTAACTTTTATTTAACTCCTCAGTGGCTGAGCCCCAGCCCCTGCTCAGCTCCAGCTTTTATTTGACCCTCCAGAGAGTTCATTCTCTCTCTCTGGCCTCGTTGCTCCCACAGGAAGGAGCCAGGACAGAGCTGTCACCACTGCCCCCTGCGACATGGCCCTCCTGTCCCTGGGGACACCCAGACATGGTCACCCTGTCACCAGCAGCAGCTCTGACAGCAAAACCTCTCAGCACAGCTCAGCAGGGCCCAGGGGAGGCTGCAAATGGAGCAGGAGATCCAGAGCTCCTTCCAAGGCTCCAGACAAGGTCCCCCAGCAGCTCTGTCCTGTCCCACCATCCCTTTGCCCAGTCCTCATCCTGCCTTCTTTCATAATTTCATTCAAATTTCATAATATTTCCCTTCCAGCTTTAGCATTTGGAGTTAATTTGTTGGACATCATTAATTCCCCCCCTGTAAACTTTTCCAACACCTCCTTTCCCTGGATGTTTGGAAGTCCAGCAATTAACTCCTCTCATCTCCCTTCTGCTGCTGCCACCTCTCCGTGCTCCCAGTTTTTGTTATTTCACTTTTTTTTTTTAACTGGCATTTGTTAGTTCCTGACAGCCACTGGCACCGTGTGAATGATTGTCTCTCATTAATTAATAGCTTTACATTAGGAAAAAAAAAGAAAGGATGAGCATCTGGGGGGAAAAGCAGAGCACGAGAACTAAAAATACAGCTTTGACTGTCTCCCTGTCAATGGATGGGGTGATGAAATATTGCTCGTAGTAGACAGCTAATTAAAAATGTGAGTTTGGAATGAAACAAATCATCAGCTGCTCTTATTTTCATGGAGATCAAACCCAAGCTGTGCTCAGAGCTCCGTAAGGTCATGGGGGATGGATTTCCTGGCAGGAGGAAAGGAAGGAATCATGGAATATCATGGAATGATCCGCAAGGATTAGCAAAGCCCAGATTCTGTTCCTTCACGGGATATCCTGAGAATCCCAGCAGGAACCTTTGGAGAGAAAGTTGGAGGAAAGAAAATGATGACAAAACACCAGTTTCTAAAAAAAATATATAAAAATAATGGAATGGTTTGGGCTGGAGGGACCTTACAGCCACCCCTGCCATGGGCAAGGACACCTCCCTCTATCCCAGGGTTCTCCAAGCCCTGCCCAGCCTGGCCTTGGGCACTTCCAGGGATCCAGGGGCAGCCACAGCTGCTCTGGGAACTCCGTCCCAGCCCCTCCTCACCCTCAGAGGAAGGAATTCCTTCCCATTATCCCATCCAAATCCAATTCCTTCCCATTATCCCATCCAAATCCAATTCCTTCCCATTATCCCATCCAAATTATCCCATCCCAGCCACTCCCCAGGCTGACACAGAGCTGTGCCCTGCAGGTGACGCTCACTGGGGACACCAGGTGCTCCCTCTGGCCTCCACATCCCTGTCCCAGGGATCTGCCAGAGGAAAACCATGATCAAACCCCACCTTCATCACTTCAGCCTCCTCTCGGAACAATCAGCCACCCTCAGAGGGAAGATTAAACAGGAAAAAGTGATCCCATCCCTTACCAGGCCCCGTTTTACGGAGCAGAGGTTGGGGCAAAGCTGGGAAATCGGGAGATGAAGGAAGTGGATGAAGCCATGAGCACACGGGGACGTGCTGTGGCTTCATGGATACTCCCAGTTCCCCTGGAGGAACCATTGGACAGCCAGGAATCCATGGATTGAGTCCCTCAGATCCCATTTTGGTAGCACAGCCCATACCTGAATGCCTGAGTGTCCATGCCGGGTAGAAAACAAACCCGGAGTTACGTTAGAGAAGAATTAATTAACAAAAAGATAAAAATGAGCTGCTGGATTCAACCATAGTTTACAAGGACATAAAATGATAAATTAACCAAGTTTGAAACGGAAATTGCACATGGTAATTACGTGATTTATATTACACAAATAATGAATTAATATTAATTAATTCCAGAGATCTGGATTCTATTCTCCTGGCAGCACAGTTGCTGCGCCAAAAAGACCTTCATCATTCCATCTTGGTTTGTTCAAACAACTTTCCTTTAATCCTCTTCTTATCGGGACCGTTCAGATTTGCAAACTCTTCAGGAGAATTCAATTTTTCTTATATCCTAATTCCAAATATTTAGAAAGCACCTTGAGACAATCTCGGAAGAACAGATGCTTTAAATTCAGAACCTGCGAGGGTTTGAGGTTGTTCTGCTTAATTTTTTCTTTATAGAAAAAGGCATTAAAGAGGGAAGCACAGCTCCCAAATCCACAAGTCCAGCGCACCCTAATGGATTTCCCTGGCTCCGTTTTCCCATGGATTGATCCCTGGATGGGCCGTTCCCTCAAGAGTTGTGGGTCCCTTCCAGCTTTGAATATTCTGTGATTCCATGATCCTTGTTAAAAGATTGCCAGATGGATCACTGGGATGTGTTTCAAAAAAGCCTGGACATGGCACTTGGTGCTAGAGTCTGCTTGAGGTGTCAGGGCACAGGTTGGACATGATGATCCCAGAGGTCTCTTCCAACCTCATCATTCTGTGATTCTGTGATTCTGGGATTCTGTGTCTCTGTGATTCTGGGATTCTGGGATTCTGGGATTCTGGGATTCTGTGATTCTGGGATTCTGTGACTCTGTGATTCTGTGATTCTGGGATTCTGGGATTCTGGGATTCTGGGATTCTGTGATTCTGGGATTCTGGGATTCTGTGACTCTGTGATTCTGTGATTCTGGGATTCTGGGATTCTGTGACTCTGTGATTCTGGGATTCTGGGATTCTCTGATTCTGTGATTCTGGGATTCCTTCCCTGCCATAGCTCGAGGCTGTGTCCTCTGGGTCTGTCAGAGACCGACCCCACCTGTCTCCAAGCTCCCCTCAGGGAGAGCAATAAGGGCACCTCTGAGCCTCCTCTTCTCCAGGCTAAACAGCCCCAGATGAAAAGTGTGAAAGCCATGACATTTTCCAAATTCCCGCTCTTCTTTTGCTCAGAAATGAATTTTTAGGGGCCACCCCCTGCTTGGAGCATGGAGGAAGAACCACAGCCCCACAGCCTGAGCTGGGTGGGCATAACCCTGGAAGAGGAGGGCAGTGACAGGCAGGGAACCAGGAGAGAGAGCAGGACAGCAGGGAAATGTGTTCCCTGCAGCTCCCAGTGCCCCTGGGAGCAGGTGACAGTGATTTATCAGGCGCTATTAAAGTGTCACAGTGTACCTGTCACCGCCGCTGCTCCCGGAGCCGCTCTGCGCCCGCTGCGCGCAGACCCCGAGCTCAGAACGCTCTGCTGGGGGAGTGCAATGGGACCTGACACTCTTTGTTCCTCCCAGCATCAGCACAAGTCAGAAATGAAACTTTCCGTGACACTGCCGCTGTAATTTGGGAGGCAATTTTGTCGGGAGTGTGTTTGGAGCGGGGTTTATGTAAGGAGGGGAGGGAGGGATGAGGAGCAGGGAGCTGTTTGCAGCTCTGGCTGGAAAAAAGCAGCCAGCCTAGTGTGTTCTGATAGGCAGAGAGGCAATGACCAAATTACAGAGCTTCCCAGCAGCTTATTCCCAGAAAAAGCACTAATCCTACCCAAATCCTGACACCTCTGTACCCCTGGGTGGGGAAAGGGCAGTGACCAGGCTCTGGAAACCCTCGGATTGCTTCTCTCAAAATCACGGTGCAAGAACTGGGCTTTTGGGGTCCAGTCTCACAAGGAATAGTGGAAAACATCAGCGTGGAATTTCAGTGTGGAATCAGAGCCTGGATCCCATCCCACCCCACCCCATGGATCCCATCCCATGGATCCCATCCCATCCCATCCCATCCCATCCCATCCCATCCCATCCCATCCCATCCCATCCCATCGATCCCATCCCATGGATCCCATCCCATTCCACAAGGCCAGGCTGGACAGGGCTTGGAGCACCCTGGGACAGTGGGAGGTGTCCCTGCCCATGGCAGGGGGTGGCACTGGGTGGACTTTGAGGTCCCTTCCCACCCAAACCCCTTCTGGAATTCTGATTTTCTGGAAAAACTCCATTCCAGACAGACCATCCATGAGGTTTGTCCATGCTTTTTCCAAGGGAGCACAAGAGTCCCTCACCTGAGGTCAAGCACCCCATGACAGCAAATTCCTCACTGGGTTTGGGAAGCTGTGACTCCAATCCCCAGTTTTTGGGGAGCTCACGGGAAGAGTTTCGTCAGAAATCACAGAATTCTGGAATGGTTTGGAATGGAATTGTCCTCAAAGCCCATCCAGTGCCAGCCCTGCCATGGCAGGGACACCTCCCCCTGTCCCAGGTGGCTCCAGCCTGTCCTTGGACACTTCCAGGGATCCAGGGGCAGCCACAGCTCCCCTGGGCATCCAAAACTCCAGCAGGACACAGAATCTCCTTATTACAAGTCTAATTCCCCCTTTTTTTCCTGAGGATTACAGTATTTTAGTAAGACTACAAAAGAATATTTGCATGTACTCCACTCCTCGAATTTGTGGAACTTTAATCTGGGAAGATTAGGCCTGTTCCGCTTCGGATGTTTAATAAAACAGATGGGGGGAAAAAAAAGCCTTAAGTAACCAGTGTAGAGTTAATTTTCTCATTAAAAAGCTCTAATTTCCACTGCTTTTTTCCCCCTTTTGGAGGATTTACAGTGATACAGCCATGCGCTCATGTATATCCAAGGGATAGCTTTGGAGATAAAAAAAAAAAAATCCTGTAACCCGTGGGAGATTTATTTTCCTAAGGAAGAATGTAAATTTGGCAGAGAAAAGCAGAATCGGGAGGATGTTGACAGCTGCCTGAAAAGAATTATTGGAGGAAATCTAATTTTACCACTGGAAGCAGATCCCAGCAATGAGATGAATAACGGGGAAAACAATTTTCCATTAAAAACACTTCCATGGGGTAGTTTTCAAGCAGCTGAAGGATGGCTCCACATATGTGTGGGTAAATTCATAAATCAAGGACCTGCAGACAAATAACAAGGAGGAAATTCAATCCAACCCCGTATTATGTCCACATCAGCACTTATTGATGAATAGACACCAATTCTGGAAATATTTTGCTTCTGGTGAGGACTTTTGAGGGAAATATTTTCTGCTTGCATCTAAATCAGGATTGATGTTTATTTTATGAAGAAAAATGCTACTTTCTAGTGAATACTGGGCTTTTAAAGAGTTGTCTGTCCTAAAAAATCAAACACAGGTTGACTTTTCAGATGTTCAAATGTGTCTGGGCCTAAGAGTGGTGGTGTTGGGGTGTTTAATCTTTGATTTCTGTTCTCACAAATGCACATCTGGTAATTTCTTACTGTTTAAACCACTTAATGTGCCACATAAAGTCCGTGTAACAAGAAATGGTATCAGCTGAAACTTTGCAAAAGGGAAGCTCCGTGGATTTGCAGAGCAGGTTCCAACCTCGAGCAGCAGGAAAGTCCAGGCCTTCATCCAAAGGAATTTTTCTCAATGACACCGTTTCTCCAAAATTCATCTGCTTGACTTCGCTGCATTCATGAGGTTTTGGCACTAAATGACACAAAGGAGTGACTAAAAAGAGAGGAAAGAATTTCTGTTTTCTGAGCTTTAATTAGCAGAGTTTTCTCCTCCTTACGGGAAGCCCCTTTGGATAAGGGTCTGGACAAGTGGGAATGTCCAGGACATTCCTCTTGGAATGGCTTCCCAGTGCCAGAGGGCAGATTTGGGTGGGATAATGGGATGGAATTCCTTCCTCTGAGGGTGATGAGGAGCTGGGATGGAATTCCCAGAGCAGCTGTGGCTGCTCCTGGATCCCTGGAAGTGTCCAAGGCTGGGTTGGAGCCCCCTGGGATAGAGGGAGGCGTCTCTGCCCATGGCACGGGGTGGAATTAGGTGACTTTTAATTTCCTTTCCAACCCAACCCATTCCATTACAATATTCAATTCTCTTCTGGACTTAGCCCCATCTAACCAACTCCCACAAAAAGCACCTTTCTCCTCTCCTGGCCTTACCACTCCTCTGGGAATGGGAAATAAAAAGATGTCAGCATTTGATGTCGTGATGTGATTGAACAGATCTTTTTCACCTTCCTGAGTAAAGAGACAAAACCCAGATTTCCTTTTTTTTTCCTCCCCTTGCTTCCCAGTTTGAATGCCTTTGTCTGATAGAAAGGAGAAGGAAGCTGGGAAGTAAATCCATCATGGAGAAGAATAGTGAGAAGTAAGTTATAATACAGGTGTCATACATGATTTAGGGGATTCTGGCCCCAGAACTAAACAGCAGAGCTCCTCATGCAGATTCATTGATACCACCCTAATTTATGTGACAGCATTTAAGGCAAAAAAAATTATGAAGCGGGAATACACAAAAATAAATTTCCTTCAACACAGCCTAAATTTAATAAAGCAATCTAGCAACTGCCAGTGAGAGCAGGGCAACTCCAGAGTGATTAAATAAGGAGGAGCATAAATTATGCAAGGCAGTTAATCAGCGTGGAGCTGCTCTGCATGTCAGGGCAGGGCTCACCCAGGGCAGAACCCACTGCACCCCTCCATCCCCTGAGCCCCCCATTCCCTTGGCTCAGCATTCCCACCTCCCATTCCATGAGGGTTTTCCCCCTGCTCATTCATTTTGGGGTTGTGCTGGAGGTCAGGTTCTCTCTGATGTTTATTTGAATGCACTAAAAGGATTTCATTCCCCACCTTCTGCTCATTTGGGAAGATTAGGGTGAATCTGAACAGTGTCCCAGTGGAAATCTGGGATTTATTTTCCATCCTGGCTCCTTCCAGTGAAAAGCAGTAGTTTGAATTCACATTTATCCCTCTGTTTAGCATCACTGGCTGGATCTATTAATAGCTTTCTTTCCCAGTTCCTAATGTTAACAGAAGTTTCTCTGCATCCACACTCACACAGTTTTCCTTTGCCATTTCAAAGGCATGAATTTATGCTGGCAAACCCAAATGCATTTAAAGGGTGTTAAAATGGCATTTCCATGAGAGGAGCAGCTCAGTCTCTCCAGCACCCACCTGAGCTGAGGGACCAAAGTTGGGTTTTTTGTGCCCAAAGCTTTGATTTGGATCCCTCACCCAGGCCCTTCTGTTCACAGGTGTTTCCAAGTTATTCCCTTGGGAATAACTTCCACTTGGGAAATGTTGGGATGTATGTAATTACAACCCTCCAAAAACCTGGAAACTTGGAAGTTTCTCTCCCTCTGCACCTCGCTTTAGTCATCGTTAAAACTCCTGTAAGTGAGCCCTCAACTCATGGAGATAATGAGGGATGTGCAGGGTGGAAATCATGAGGTGTCAGGATAATTTTAATTTAGCTGAGACTGACAACTGTCAGGCTCTTTTGAAAGTCAGAGTTTAAAAATAAACTCTGTATTACGAACAATTCCGGATGGGAAGAAATTGGAGCATTATAAACAAAGGCCTTGTGTTGTATTAATTGATCCTGTGCCACTGCCACTAACAGACAGGATGGAAATATCTTTGATTCAAAGCAGTATAAGTTTTTAAGCCTTTAGTTCATGGATTCTTACTTTTAAAATTTTTCCCCTCATTTAATTCAGTCCTTAAAATCTCAGCTGAATTGAGGAATTTATCTCAAGCAGAGCAGGAATTCAGCCTCATGATCAGCTCTGGGTTCTTGTTCAAGAAATGTCCCCACTCCACCACAGCGCCAAGACTTTCTACCTGAACAGGCAAAACCCCATTTTCCTTCTTTTAGCAGGATCAGAAAATGGATTTCCTTATAAAAATGCAAGGACACTTTGCACTGGAGTAACCCCAGACAAAAACGAGGTGACAGCAGAGGGAAGGAGATGCATCCACAGAATCCCAGAGTCCCTGAGGTGGGAAAACCCCTCCCAGACCCTCGAGTCCAAGCTGTGACCAGTCCCCAGCTTGTCACCCAGCCCAGGGCACTGAGTGCCACCTCCAGGCCTTCCCTGGCCACCTCCAGCACTGGGGACAGGACATGAAGAGGCTCCTGGCAGGGAAGGAGCAGCTTTACCTGAGATGCACTGAGGTCAAACCTCTCCTCTCCCTGGCATAACTCAGGCACCAGGACAGAGGGACAGGCATCAGGACACAGGGACAGGATCCAGCACCCAGGGATGGGCTCCAGGATACAGGGACAGGCACCAGGACAGGCACCAGGACACAGGGACAGACACCAGGACACAGGGACAAGCTTCAGGACACAGGGATAGGCACCAGGACAGAGGGACAGGTGCCAGGATACAGGGACAGGCCCCAGGACACAGGGACAGGTTCCAGAACACAGGGACAGACACCAGGACACAGGAATAGGCACCAGGACAGAGGGACAGGCACCAGGACAGGCACCAGGACACAGGGACAGACACCAGGACAGAGGGACAGGTGCCAGGATACAGGGATAGGCACCAGGACAGAGGGACAGGCACCAGGATACAGGGGCAGACACCAGGACACAGGGACAGGCTTCAGGACAGAGGGACAGGCACCAGGACTGAGGGACAGGCACCTGGACACAGGGACAGGTTCCAGAACACAGGGACAGACACCAGGACACAGGGAGAGCAGCCAGGGAGGGACAGCTTCAGGAGGCAGGGACAGGTTCCAGAACACAGGGATGGCCTCCATGACACAGAGACAGCTCCATGACACAGAGACAGGCCCCAGGACAGAGGGACAGGCACCAGGACACAGGGACAGCACCCAGGGACAGGCTTCAGGACACAGGGACAGGATCCAGCACCCAGGGATGGCCTCCAGGACAGAAGGACAGCTCCAGGACACGGGGACAGGCTCCAGAACAAAGGGACAGGATCCAGCACCCAGGGACAGGCGCCAGGACAGAGGGACAGGCTCCAGAACACAAGAAAAGGCTCCATGGCACAGGGACAGGCTCCAGTGTGCTGAAGCCATGCCCACACCGAATTAAAATGCTAAACCAGGCTTTATCCACTTGTTTCTAGCAGGATCCATCACTTCCCTGGCTGATACCATTTCTTATCTCTGGGCTGCTCCGAGCAGGGCCTGAACATCTTCCACACAACAGGGCTGCGGTCCCAGGACACCTCAGCACTCCTCCCATACAAATAACAATTTGTGAGTGCAAAGATTAGATAAACACCTTTTCCATAACCCTGGCAGTACATCTGCTGCTCTGGGAGAGCTGAGATTCCTTGGAGCTGCTCCAGAGGTGAATTTGATCCTTTCACACAGACTCCCTTCAGAGTCTCCTGATCCTTTCCTGTTCATGCACACTTTTAACACTTGTTTCTGAATTTTATCCCAGCACAAGTTGGCTCAGGTAATTTTCCACTTATTTAATTGTAATTTTTGCCTCAGATGCCTCCTTCATTTCACTGAGGGCTTTTTAATTTTTCACCCTTGTAAATAAAGATGAAATCCATCATATCCAAAGTGTGTAAGAGATCCAAGCTCCTGAGCCCTCAGCACACTTGTTGAGATGATGGTGGGTTAAGGATCTGAGCTAAATTTCCTTGAAGGAAGCGTCTGGAGTGATATTTATCCTCACCAGACTTGTAAGAAGTCCACCGAGAGGTGTGAGGGAGTGAAGGAGCCCTTTGCACTCCTTATGATCATCCCCAGGTCACATTCCCTGCACAAATCCCGCTGAAGCGAAAAAAAGAAAAAGAAATGAAAGAAAAGGCAAGTGGGAAAACAACAACAACAAAAAAAGGATTCACAAGGAAAGCCAGAGGCCCAATTTAACAGCAGCTTTTCATGTGCTTAATCAAGCTTTAGGTTTTTGGTGTTTATCTTTGATGTTTCTCCAGCAGCTTCAAACCGCCAGAGGTGCGAGTGCGAAGCAAATCCTGAGCAGCTGCTGGATTTGGGAGCTGCCCTCAGATATTCCATGTGAGACCTGGCTCCTGTGGGGCTGGAACTCTCTCAGGACTTCTGCTGGTCAGAGTGACCCTGAGATGTGTTAGAAAGTCTCTTTTCCCAGCCTGAAGAAGGAGTCAGAGCGCTTCAGTTCTTGGGCTCAAGGTTGTTTTTTATTTTTTGTCTATAAAATTCTTTCTCCTGTCCAGCCAAGGTCTGCTCAACAGGACAGTCAGAGGCACACTGATGCCTTCAGGGTGGTGTTGTCTTTTTATACTAAAAACCAAGTGTACAATATTTACCATAGCCTCCCAATACCCATCACCTGTGTTAGACTGTGAGCTTCTACTCTAAACCAATCCAAAAGTGCCACCATCACAGCAGAGATGGAGGCCAAGAAGGAGAAAGGCTGGACATGCCCAGATTCGTCCATCTTGTCCTGTGAACCCCCATTCTAAAAACCCCCCAAAAATCTATTTTTCACCCTGTGATAAATTCACTATCGTTCTACTTAAACTTTTGTGGCTTGCAGATCTTCATGTAAGGTTGGTAATTTCTTTTTCCAAGGGCTAAGTCAAAGTCACAGGGGTCTTGGGCTCTGTGCCAGGGTCTCTGAGCCCCCTGGCAGGGGTTTGGGCAGTCCAGGACAGACAGAGGGATGTCCTGAATTCCCAAGATCTCCTCTGCCTTCAGAGCAGGGGCTGGAAGAACGGAATTTGGATCTTTGCATTGTTGGAATCTCCGTGGTGCTCTGCAGAGCTGCACTGGGTTCTCCTTGGTCAGAGAGTGCCTGGGCAGCTTCCACAGGATCCCAGGAAGGTTTAGGTTGGATTCATGGCTGGGAGTCTCTGTACAAATCACAAACAGGGCAGGACTGCTAGGAACGTGCCTTGAGCTGTTTTATTTTCCAGCATTACATGCAGGGATCCAGTGCCTCTGATCCAACAGGAAAGGCTCTTTATTTTGCTGCAGATTCACAGAGATTTTCATAATTCCTTGCTATTAAATCCAGCTAATGATAACCCTTTGTGCTTTTCTTCCATCAAAATATTTCAGGGATTATTTACAGACAGAGAGGTTTTGCTTTGCCTGCTGCCTGTTTGAGCCCTTGGGTGAGCAGGGAAAAAAAAATCAAACACAAATTATTTCCATGCCTGTGCAGCTTCCCTTGGAAAAGCTGGAGGAACAAACTGCATGGAATTCATGCTGTACTTTGGGGTTTTTTGGAACAATTTCTCAGCTCCTCAAAGAGAAATGCCAGGAACTGTAATTTGGAGCCCTGCCTGGATCATCTCCACCCCAAAATGTGTGGATAGGCAATGTGCTCCCAGTTCCCTCAGGAGAGCAGGAATAATCTGACTTTTAATAGGAATTTGGACCTAGCAAAGGAGATCTGAGATCTGGTTTTTCCTCAGTGGTTCAGGCACAGCGTGGGGACCACAGGAATAAAGGAGTCAGAGCTGAGGGAGAAATAGCAGGAATAAAACAGGGGTGGGATTGGGATTTGTTCCAACTGAGCCCCCATTCCTAATTCAGGACCTGAATTTCCTAAAGCACCCTCAGAAAGCAAATCTGATCCATTCACTGATAAACTCCCAGGATTAAAGCGACGATATTCCTAATTTTAAGCCTTTCATTAAATAAGAACCCAGAGTTTCATTAAACACGCAAAATGCAGCTAGTCCTGGCATTAAAAACAACTAAAAAAAGCAAATAAATACACAGAACATTGTGATTTTTTGTCTTTTAATTCACTATTTTTCAGAGTTTTTATTTTACCACTAGCAGCTGGTAATTCTGACAAGTTTGGGATTGGCACTGCTGGGAAAGGATGTTTTTGGTTTTTTTTTGTGCTCTCCAAAATCCTTCAGCAGCAATTGTGAGCTAACCCAGGGACTCCTCCAGCACCAGGCTGCTGCCAACCAGCTGATTCCCAGGCAGCTGCCTGATCTCCCTCAAAATTATTCACAGCTTGGGGATGGAAAAAGATAATAAACATATGGAATAAGATGGTGAGAGGCTGGAGAAGAGAGGGGATAAATAAAGGTTCAAAATCTGCCAGCTGGGCAAATATGAGCCAGTAGGTACAAAGTAGGAGAAAAATGAAGTCTTGTCAAAGAGACAAGAGTGATTTGGTCAATTTTGGGAATGAAAACCCCTCTGTAATGAAGAAAATGAATGGAACAGCCACCAATCCCAGGCAGCAGTGACATTTTCAAGCAATACTGGTGTAAGTAGTGAGCTGAAAATTTCATTTTTAGGGGCCTGCCAGCTGCCAATCCAAAAGACAAATCTCAATAAAAGAATGTGTTGTGTGCCAGAGTTACTTTTTAAAAATCAGATTTCACAGGATCCTGGGATGGTTTGGGTGGGAAGGACCTTAAATCCCATCCAGTGCCATCCCCAGGGCAGGGACATCTCCCCCTGTCCCTGGTGGCTCCAACCTTTCATTAAAGAAGAACTCAAAGTTTCATTAAACATGTAAAATTCAGCTTATCCTGGCACTAAAAACAACTAAAAAAGCAAATAAATACACAGAACATTGTGATTTTTTAAAAATTTCACTATTTTGGGCACTTCCAGGGATGCAGGGGCAGCCACAGCTTCTGAGCTATTCTGTTCTGGAAAATCCCAGCTGGAAGCTGAGCCAGGTTAAAAATTAACAAAAAAAAATCACCTCTGGTATAATATATCCCAATGTAGCATCCCCATTAATGCTGTGCCCATCCCCATTTTCCCCTCAGTGACACCGAGACTCCATCCATTGGCACAAATAATCCCCATTAATTTTGTGCTCATTCCTATTTTCCCCTCAGTGACACCAAGACCCATCCATTGGCACAAATAATCCCCATTAATTTTGTGCCCATCACCATTTTCCCCTCAGGGACACCAAAACCTCATCTCTCCATGTCCATTGTCACAAATAATCCCCATTAAAGCTGTGCCCATCCACATTTTCCCCTCAGGGACACCAAAACCTCATCTCTCCATGTGCATTGGCACAAATGATCCCCATTAAAGCTGTGCCCATCCACATTTTCCCCTCAGTGGCACCAAGAACCCCACAGCTCCATGTCCATCGACACAAATAATCCTCATTAATGCTGTGCCCATCCCATTAAAGCTGTGCCCACCCCCATTTTCCCCTCAGTGACACCAAAACCCCATCCATTGGCACAAATAATTCCAATTAATTTTGTGCCCATCCCCATTTTCCCCTCAGTGACACCAAGAACCCCACAGCTCCATGTCCATCGGCACAAATAATCCCAATTAATTTAGTTCCCATCCCTGTTTTCCCCTCAGTGACACCAAGACCCCATCCATTGGCGCAAATAATCCCCATTAATGTTGTGCCCATCCCCATTTTCCCCTCAGTGACACCAAAACCCCATAGTTCCATGTCCATTGGCACAAATAATCCCCATTAATTTTGTGCCCATCCCCGTTTTCCCCTCAGTGACACCAAAAACCCCACAGCTCCATGTCCATTGGCACAAATAATCCCCACTCATTTTGTGCCCATCCCCATTTTCCCCTCAGTGACACCAAAACCCCATAGTTCCATGTCCATTAGAACAAATAATCCCCATTAATTTAGGTCCCATCCCTGTTTTCCCCTCAGTGACACCAAACCCCCATAGTTCCATGTCCATTGGCACAAATAATCCCCCTTAATGTTGTGCCCATCCCCATTTTCCCCTCAGTGACACCAAACCCCACAGTTCCATGTCCATCGACACAAATAATCCCCATGAATGCTGTGCCCATCCCATTAAAGCTGTGCCCACCCCCATTTTCCCCTCAGTGACACCAAAACCCCATCCATTGGCACAAATAATCCCCATTAATTTAGTTCCCATCCCCGTTTTCCCCTCAGTGACACCAAAACCCCACAGCTCCATGTCCATTGGCACAAATAATCCCCATTAATTTAGTTCCTGTTCTCCAGGCTCCCCTCCCAACTCCCACCCACTCTCCCCGAGCCAACAAAGTCACAGGATCCCTCTCCAGCAGCTCTGGCTCACTTGCTGCTCCCAAAATGAGGATTTTCTCCTTTTCCCAGTGCTCTGAATGCAAAGCTTGGATGCAAATATGCCCAGCCCCCTCCCTCCTGGAGAGAAATATGGACAAATCCAGTTATTAATTCCCCATTGTTGTTCTGACTTTAAACTGCTCTTTAAGGCCACTGCCATCTCTTTCAAGCAGTGGAGGAAAAGAACTCTTTAATCACTAAAAGTGCATTAAAAATTCAGCGCTTGAATCCCTGCCTAATAGATTGATATTTCCCATGAGCTGGCAGGGGAAAGATTAGCTATTAAAAATTCCCCTGTCCACTGGCATGTTAAATCCACCTGAAATTGGGCCCTGCTTGTTTTGCTTGTTTGTTTTTCTGCTTAAAGAGACACTTAAATTCTGACCTCTTCACACTTTAAATAAATCAGGGAAATTTATTTCTGTGTTTTTTTTGCAGGGTTTTAAGGCTGGCTTCTGTTTCCAGAGCTGCAGACGCTGGATCCTGCCTGTTCTTCCCAAATTCCCAAGGCTGCCTCAATGTTTGCAGGACGCTCTGGATGAATTTTAATCCAGGTGTCATAAACTCTGCAAATTCTGCTTTGTCACCCCAAACTTCTCCATTAGCTGGATGAGGATGAAGCTAAAAAAGACGCAAACACTGCAGAGAATCAGGAAATGGAGTGAAAGATTAAATCAGCCCCTGGAAATGCAAATTCCTCTCCACTGATGGATTTAGGGGACGTAGGGAGGAGTTTATTCAGAAGCTAAAACCAGGAAAAATCATCAGCTCCTTCCTCAGTCCTTCATTCCTCCCATCCACCCCTTCAGGGATCTGCAAGAATCAAGGTTCCAACCTCAGTCCTGGAATGGTTTGGGTTGGAAGGACCTTAAATCCCACCCAGCTCCTCCTCCCCCTGTCCCAGGGTGCTCCAAACCCCGTCCAGCCTGGTCAAACCCTTCCAATGCTGGACACATCAGATCTTTATGGTCACAAAAAGGAAGGAAAAAAAATTTAATTTATAGGCAAACACCCACCCTGTCTGTGGCAGCTGAGTGAATTCTGCTCTGACAAGATCCTGTAGATAAATTTCTGTTCCGTTCCATGGTATTTCTTCCAGCCTGATGTTCCAACCAGAAACCACACTGGGAACAATTTGGGGTGGAATAGAAAATGATAATGTCTAGACAGCAATGCTGCCTGAAGTATTTTCAGGGAATATAAAAAAAACAAGCATTAGCAGCAGCTCTAATAGCTACAAGTTAATAGTGACAATGTTAATTTTAATTTTAATGATTCGAGGTGGGCACTTAAAAAAGAAAAAAACAAACACCAAACAAAATCAACGAGCTGGAATAGGAATTTTAATTTGGAAAGCCGGACAATTATTAATCATTTGTATTATTCAATTAATAGTGACTTTTCTAATTAATAGGATGCTTTATGTCCCCATCTGGCATTTAAAGGCATCATTCATTTTTATTCTTGGGAAATATAAACAGCTGCAAAGGGGGTTGATGCACTAATGGAGAGAGAAATTAAACACTGAACAGGCCAAGTGGGAACTTGAACACAAACACCACGACAGATCATGGGAATTTTCACCTTCTCCATCTCCTGTCCCCCTTTCCAGGACTCCTGAACCAAATTTGGCATTTTTACCTGTACCCAGGTAAAGATTTCCATGGGTTTGTCCCTTTCCCATCTCGGGTGCCACAGTGCCAGCGCCACCAAGCCCCAGATAAACTGATTTTTACAGATATTCAGAAGACCCCCTTAAAAAGAAAGAAATAAACAAACAGAACGAGCTGTTGGAAGGGCAACGGATGCAAATTCAATATCTCCTGATTTTATTCCAGGCTTTTGCCAGTGACTTAATGAACAATCACAGACAAGCCACTTCATGTTGTTTCTCAATACATTAATTAGGAATAACAACACTCATCTCCCAGGCAGCTCCACAGCTGAAGGTGCTGTGTGGCAACAATTTCCTTTTTATTGTGTTTAAAAAAACCCACCCCACTTGGAGATGGAAACAATTTGCCAGAATTTTCCACATCAAAACAAACAGCAACTCCCCCAGAATGCCACGAGCAGGAACAGCAAAGCTCTGTGCACACCCAGGAGCACTGCTCAGGATCCAAATCCGTTTGCCATGAAAATCTACAGATTTAGGGTCATGTTCCACTAAATAAAAGGCAAAAGCTCAGGGAATTTTCTAGAAGGTTTTTCTTTTTTATCCTCCCCCCGTGCCTAACGATCCTATTTGGAAGAATCTTTCGTATATATTTAGAAAAATAGACTTTCAAGTTGTCAACGCTCCAAATTCTTGCTGAATTTGCTTTCCAGAGGTTTTGGAGATGCCAGAGGAAGGGGAGGAGAAGCTGAGGCATCAGGGCATTGCTGTGTCCACACCTCTGGAGTGGAAAACTCAGCAGCAGATCCTCTCCCACAGGACACAAATGATTCAATGAATTTAATTAATTCAATATCCCAACAGCTGGGAGAAGGAAAGGTTCTGCTGTGATTCCCTCCAGAAGATGGGAGGCACAGAAAAAATGGCTTCAATTTCCACACTGGACACACAACACCAGGGACTGGCTTTGGAATTAAAATCTGGAATGGTTTGGGTTGGAAAGAGCCTTTGGGATTGGAACACCTGGGATTGGCTTTGGAATTAAAATCCAGAATCGTTTGGGTTGGAAAGAGCCTTTGGGATTGGAACACCTGGGATTAGCTTTGGAATCAAAATCCGGAATGGTTTGGGTTGGAAAGGACCTTTGGAGTTGGAACACCTGGGACTGGCTTTGGAATTAAAATCCGGAATGGTTTGGGTTGGAATTAAAATCCGGAATGGTTTGGGTTGAAAAGGACCTTTGGAGTTGGAACACCTGGGATTGGCTTTGGAATCAAAATCCAGAATGGTTTGGGTTGGAAAGAGCCTTTGGGATTGGAACACCTGGGATTGGCTTTGAAATCAAAATCCAGAATGGTTTGGGTTGGAAAAGACCTTTGGAATCAAAATCCAGAATGGTTTGGGTTGGAAAGGACCTTTGGAGTTGGAACACCTGGGACTGGCTTTGGAATCAAAATCCAGAATGGTTTGGGTTGGAAAGGACCTTAAAGCTCATCTGGAGCCAACCCCCTGCCACAGACAGGGAATAATTTTGCATTTGGTTTTCTGTTTTACAGACAAAGCAAAGATGATTTCACTGTTGTCACATTGCTTTGTGTACTGAACTCTCGAATTCCGTGTCTGCTGGAAATTCAGGAATAGAACAGCCATGGCTGAGTTGGCTCAGCACGGTGACAGCTGCAGAGTCTGCACTGAAAATCCCATTTTTCATTGATCTTTTAGAATTCCAAACTTTCATGGACTCACACTGGGTCGAAATCCAGTTCTGGGAGCTCCAGCCAGGGACAACGCCAATATTTGCATCAGCCCCCAAAGAACCAGGCGGGATGGTGACACATTTCTGCTAAAGAAGGGAAATTTGGGTAACTCTGAAAAGGAAAATCTGAGTTATTTGGGTAACTTTGAGGAATTTGAGTAACTCTGAGGAACCCTCAACACCTGTGAGAGCCACCAGGTCACAGGAAGGTTTGGCCACCCCCAGGTCTCACCTGGACTGCAGGGATGTGGAATCAGACAGAGAGATAATGACCTTAAAACGTCTCACAGAAATGATGGAAAGAGCCAGAGTTTAATCTTAAAAGTCATCATTGATCATTTTAAGGACCCTTTGACGTCCCTCTCTTGAAACAATGTAATTGTCTGTAATTATCCCTGCAGTCTGGGAGTTTGGCGCAGCACATTGGGAGCCCCTGGGATAACTGCTGCGCTGAATTCTATGTATTCTGCAGGATTTTTGGATAAGAAATATAAACATTAAAATAAAAAATACAAATATATATTATATAAATATAATATAAATACAAACATATATATATATTTGCAGGTGCATCTTTGATTGGTCCCATGTTAATTGTTTTTTCTTCATGATCAGTCACAGTCCAGCTGTGTCGGACTCCTTGGTCTGTCACAGGATTTTATTATTCATTCCCTTTTAGCTTTCTGATTGTCATGGTTAGACACTGGCATTTTGCCAATGCACCATGAAAATGCACTTTCCCTGGTGTCTGCTGTGAGATTTTGACCAGGAATAAGAAAAAACAGGCTCTTACTTAACAAGAAAGAAAAGTTTATTAACTACACTACAAAGACAACAACTAAACTACACACAAAAGAGAAAGAAACACACAAGGAAAATGAAAACCCCACAGAACATTTCCCTCCTCCTCCCCTCAAATTCCAATACATCTATACACTTCCCAATCATCTCTTCCCAACTCTCAGTCCATCAACACTCTGTAGATTATCAATTCTCAATTCGTCAAGAGGAGAGGAGTCCTTCTTGTGCCAGGATGACCTCTTCCTTCTTCCAGGTGCAGTGCTCTCACCACTGGCATGGAACAGAGCTGCTTCTAGGGTTGTCTTTTAAGGATGCTCTGTCCCATTCCAAAAAAAGCACAGTCTCAACTCTGGGACACCTGTCCCCCCCATATTTCACCCCCTGGGGCCGAGGGGCACCAACCACTGAATCTTCTTGGGTCGGGGGCATTTCTCCCCCTGGACTCAGTCTCTGGATCATAAGGAAGCAGGCCTCTGTCCATGGCTATACAAAAAGAGTCCAGCAAAAGCCACTCCAATCATCTCTCTTCCCACCAAAATTCTTCTCTTTCCATCTACGATCTCTCTCACTTGCTTCACTTGCTCATTTCCTTCTTCTCTCTTGCACTCTAACTCCCTTCTGGGAAAGGTTAATGTTCTATAAAGTTTTCATTATCCAAAAAAAAAAAACTTAAAGGCTCCTAAAAGCGGCAGGACTCCTTCTCAGCGCCTTCTTCCCCCCCCTTCTTCTCCACAGACCAGGCATGCGGGCAGCCCATATCAAATTTCAAGGTAACAGTCCAGTCCGAAATACCAGGTCTCTCTCTCACTCTCTCTCTCTCTCCGTCTCCCAAGGAGGGGGGGAAACCTCCCAGCAGCTCCTGGGGTCTCTTTTGCTTCCACCCTTGGGGGGGGAAGGCCAGGCCTACCTCTGCTCTCCCAGGCCGGACCGCATGGCCTTTCCCTGCCCGGCCCAGGCATCAGCACTGGGCAAGGGAGGGCATCTTCCCTCTCTGCCACCGAGTCCCAAGAGGAAGTGCTTGGAGAGATGGCCCTGCTTTTAAGGTGTTCTCAGAGGTGACCCAAATTCCCAGAAATCCCATTTCCGGGTCAAACCATCACATTGATGCCTCCTTTCTCTATTCTTTTAGTATGGTTTCAGTATATAATTTTCTTTTAATATACTAATGTAATGTAATGATATAATATATAATAATATATAATATATAATGTATAATATCCTTCTGAAACATGGAGTCAAGATCCTCATCTCTTCCCTCGTCCTAAAATCCAGCTGGACACATCCACAGCCTTTCCCTCCCTCACTCAGCAATTACCTGGCTGAGATAATTATTCCCCTCTTTCAGGTCGTTCACAGCAGATTTATTAATTGTATAGGAAAGAAAGGCATCTACAATGTCTTCCATATTTCCTTTATTAATTTTTAATTATTTTCTCTTAATTATTAGGACCGGCTCTGCAATGTCCTGGATGAACGCTCATAATTAAAGTTCAAGTATTTGCTCTAAATTAAATCTGATCTCAGCTCTTGGGCAGAGGGAGGTGTGTGGGGGGATTTTTTCTTTTTCCCCTTTTAAACATGGAAAATTGAGGAAACACATTTGTTTCTGCCATCCACGGACGAGCTGCTTCTTTAGCAGACAAATATTCCCCCAAGTTAATCTGGAGGTGGTTACGTAATGCAGGAATATCAATTTTTGGGGTGACATATGGGCAGAATAACAATTCCAAAGCAGCTCTGGAGTGCCAGTGACCATCACTGCTCCGTAAAGGGGCCTCACGTTCATTCCATTCCCTGCCAAAAAACCCCCCAAAATGGGAAATTATTCCCATTTTCCACTTCCCTCGAGGCCACAATCCCTCACCTCCTGGCAGGGCTCCAGTTTATGAATCCAGCCCCACTGGGATGAAAAAGAAAATTCCATTGTGGGCGCCACAAAGTCCCTTTTCCTCTGCCCCATCCAGCAGTTTCCGGACAAAAACTGGGATTAACACCAGGAAATGCAGTCCTGAAAGCTCTTTGCTCCCAATTTCATACAGCCCAGAAGCTGCCTGCCAACACTCCCTGAAAATTCCCAATCCAAGGGGAACAAGTCCTGAAAATTCCTGATCCAAGGTAAACAGATCCTGGAAAATCCTGACTTGAGGGAAACAAGCCTTGGAAATTCCCAATCCAAGGGAAACAAATGCTGGAAATCCTGATCCAAGGGAAACAAATCCTTAAAATTCCCAATCTAAGGTAAACAGGTGCTGAAAATTCCTCATCCAAGGTAAAGTCCTGAAAATTCCCAATCCAAGGGGAACAAGCCCTGAAAATTCCTGATCCAATGGGAAAAAATCCTGAAAATTCCTGATCCAAGGAGCTTTTTTTGTGCTCCTGTTGGATCCCTTTTGGTTGGACAGGTTTGTGCTTTAATCCCATCAGATTGTGAGTCAGTTCTTCCGGGGATGTCCATGGAATTAGAGAGAATTCCATTGGGTTTAGTGAAGCTAAAACCTGTCCTGGAGAATGAATAGATAAAAAAATAAAAATATTTTTTAAATTGCAAATAAATAGAAATAGAAATAGAAATAGAAATAGAAATAGAAATATATTTGTATCTCTGGACCTGTAATGCTGTTCATTCCTCCAGGTGTGATCCTGCAGGACTGGAGCCATTCCATGGCTTGGAAATCACAGAGAACTTGCTTTACATCATGAATTTCAGGGCTGCACATGTCCAGAACACAAACCCACCACCTTCCTCCACTGACTTCATCTGGTTATGATGATTTGTACAGCTCTGGATGCTTGGGCTGCCCAAGAATGAGCCCATAATTTACAGGTCTGGGTTTAGCAGTGGAACTCTGAGCTTCAGAAAGGCAAGGAGCCACCCAGATTCGCCATTTCATGTGAAAATTCCATTTTCTGCCATCCTTTCTTGTTCCTATCTCACATGAAGTTCTCTTACACAGGCGTCTGACACCCAAATTATTTCTCAGAGACCTCTCACAGCACAAGGGCCCCACAGTGTTTGAAAACAATGGGAGATGTGGAAAAACAATCCCAAATCAGATTGTTAAACCAAAAACTGCTCTGGGGGGAGATTATGCAGAGTTAGAGATCAGCGGCAAACGCGGGACTTTCTCCATGCTCCCTCCCAGCATCATCCCTGACATTTCTGGGGACTATTTTCAGCATTTGATCTGTGCTGGCGTCAGTTGTTGCTACCCAGAGTAATCTCCTTTCGCAGGGAAATAAAAAGTGAGATTATGTAAAGGCAGCCAGGAATAGCAGGGACTATAAATACTCGGGACGGAGGGGCCGGGAGCAGCCAGACACGAGGGATCTTGGGGCAGCACCAACCTCTGGGCGCCGTCACCTGGTGGTGCCACCAATTGTTGGGGTGCTGAGGGTCCCCAGGATGAGGTGGGAGATGAGAATTTGACTCCAGGTTCTCAGAAGGCTGATATTATATATCATATTAGATTATATTATATTATCACATTAGATCGCATTATATATTATTATTTTATGTACTATTATACATTACTATATTATATATTATTATATATTATGACATATTCTGTTCTATTCTATTCTATTCTATCACATTATATGATATCACATATTATACTATATTATATTACATTACATTATATTATATTCTATCACATTATATTATATTTATTATATTATATTATATGAAAGTGATATACTAAAACTATACTAAAGAAACAGAAAAGACGCATCAGAAAGCTAAACAAGAATGAAAAATAAAAACCCGTGACAGACTCAGAGTCCTGACACAGCTGGACTGTGATTGGCCATTAATTAGAAACAATTAACATGGAGCCAAAATCAAAGATGAACCTGTTGGTGAGCAACCTCCAGACCACATTCCAAACATTCAGATAAATATTGTTTATATTTATTTTCTGAGGCTTTTCATCTTCAGAGAAAAATCCTGGGCAGGTTTTTCATTAAATGTCACGGTGGCACTCACGCTTTGGGCACGACCTGCGAGGTCCTGGACTGATCCCTCGGGCAGATTTGGGGCTGGGATTTTGGGAGCTGGAGCAGCTCTTGATCAGTCAGGACTGAGCTTAAGCACAAAGAGTGAAATCTCTCATTTCTAGTGCTGGAGCAAAGCTGGGTCAGGTCTAAAGCTGGGACCTGTCTCAAGCTGGGTCAGGTCTAAAGCTGAGGACTGTCTCAAGTCAAGATCTCTTAAGCTGGGACCTATGTCAAGCTGACTCAGGTTTAAAACAGAGATCTCTCAAGCTGGGTCAGATCTAAAGCTGGGACCTGTCTCAAGCTGGGTTAGGTCTAAAGCTGGGACCTGTCTCAAGCTGGATCAGGTCTAAAGCTGAGATCTCTTAGGTTGGGACCTGTCTCAAGCTGAGATCCATCTCAAGCTGGGTTAGGTCTAAAGCTGGGACCTGTGTCAAGCTGAATCAGGTCTAAAGCTGAGATCTCCTAAGCTGGGACCTGTCTCAAGCTGGGTCAGGTCTAAAGCTGGATCCCAAATCTGCCCCAGGAGCAGCAAAGCTTTTTGGCCAACCTGGTCCCTTCTGTTCCCTCTCTCTGGGTTCTGATCCCCAGCCAGGGCTCAAACGCTGCAGAATTCAAACCCAGCTCCTGCAGCTCCCTCCCCTGTCCCATCCTGACTGATGGCTGGCAGTGGACAAAGGAAAGTTTGCCAGGCAAACAACCAGGGAATCACAGCAGTGCCAGGGAGGGAAATCTCAATTTCACCCCCAGCGAGCCAAACCCCACCAGCACGGAGATGAGGATCCGCTCTGCGCCTCTGGAGCTGATTGACGGTGCTTTGGTGATGTTCTCAGAGAAAGAAATAAATTTATCTGAAACCCACACGTGTCTGTTCCATCCATTTGTATCAGCAGGGCTTCCGAGCCTCTTATTAAGAAAGCACAGCTAATGGCAGAAGGCAAATGCTAATTCTGTTTGGTGGCTCTTCCTCCATTCAAGTTCACTGATCAGGCAGACAGATTAGGAAAGATTGTGAGCTGATCCAGGAGCCATTTGTTCGACATCTCCCCGAATCAGTGCCTGACACGGCCGAGCATCTTCGTGCGGTAGAATTTTATTTGTCATGTTGGGCCAGGAGCAGCAGTTAATAATTCACTGCACAGCTCCACGGAGCTCCCTCGCTCTCTTTCACACAACCTTGCAGTTTCACAGGCCCTTGTTAGGGAGCAGCTTAAAATAGTCTGTTATCAGAGCCGTGGTGGCTGTCAGGGCCCCAGCAGAGGCGCTGCTGTGATCCTTCTGACAAGGGAACAAAATAAACAAGCCAGGAACTTTGGGAAGGACATGGACACGTGGAATTCATCCCCGCAGGATGGCTACTCCAGAGCTCAGAGCCAGAGAGATGGAGGAAAAAATGGGCAAATCACCAACACTCAGCTGCTCTCCCAGCCTCGTCAGTGGAACCATGGAACGCTTTGGGTTGGAAGGGACCTTCAATCCCACCCAAACCTCTGCCATGGGAATGGACACTGCACCAGAGCTGGCTGCTCCAAACCCATCCAACCTGGCCTTGGAGCCATTTCTGGTTCAGATTTGGGTTTTCTGCTTCCCCACACAGAATTACCTGCTCATGGTGCCTGAGGTCAGAAAAATCATGCTCAGGTTAAGCTTAACCAGAATTCAAACTCAGCTCCTGCAGTTTCCAGCTGCTCTCCCTTCCCTGTCCCAGATCATCCTGGTGATTGCTGGGAGTGAACAAAACCAAGGAGAGTTTGCCAGGCAAACAACCAGGGAATCACAGCAGTGCCAGGCTGCTCCAAACCCCATCCAACCTGGTCTTGGAGCCATTTCTGGTTCAGATTTGGGTTTTCTCCTTCCCAACACAGAATCACCTGCTCAGGGTGCCTGAGGCTCAGGTTAGGGTGCCTGGAAATGACAGAGTGGAAAGCACAAGCCAGGCTTGGTGATCTCTGCTCACCACAGAAACCACAAAAGCAGCAAATAAAACCAAGGAATAACTGTTTGGATGCAATGGGAAGTCAGGAGCAGCTTGGGAAAGAGCTCAGGGCTCCATCCAGGGTTAACCAGGGAAATATTGCAGGGAGAGAGGAGCCTAAAGTGGATTATCTGGAGGTTCCTTCTGGCTCTGAAAACGGACAAATGGAATCTGTGAGCCGGCTGATTATCCCACTGTCCTCAGCCTGAACTCGGGGCCACCGAGGGGACAAAACCGCGCCAAGGGAAAAGGAAAAACAGGAATCAAACGAGGTGCAAAAGGTTCCTGTTTATTTATTTCAGCCCCCGGAGTTAAATTCTGTCCTTAGGGAATGCTGCACGTTCCTGCTTGCTGCCCATCCCATGAGTGACAGCAAAATCCCACAGGTTTAGAGGAGAAATCACCCATCAGATCCCACTGAATTTTACGCAATTTATGATTTAAAAATCCATCAAAACCCATTAATCCTTCATGCACAGCCACCTGGTGGTTGGTTTTTAGGCAGCTGGAGGTTTGTTATTTCTCTCCGATGTTTCTGAATAGAAAATTCTGGCAAAGGAGCACCAGTTTCACATCCCTGGAGCACCGAATCCCAGGAAAACACCCGGGAAAAGCCACCCCACGTCCCCATGGGAAACAGGGGACAGCACACGGTGTCACCCCTCTGGTGACACCAACCACCCTGGCAACACCTCCCTGACGCTGATGCAAATATTGCAATAAATTCAGTCCCAAAAGAGGAAGGAAAGGGAAAATAATTCCACCAGACATAAACACAGCCGTGCCTAAATTAAAATATAAAGCCCAAGCAGGCTTAGAGAATATCCTGATTAGACTTGAAAAACTGTTGTGCATTAAAGAGACCCTTGAATATATTTCTTTTTTCTTTTCAGCCCAGCAGAGGAACCCAGTGATGCTCTGCCATTTGTTCATTTCCAGCAAATATTAACACGGAGCCCAATTTTCTGCCTGGCAAAATCGTTTTAATTTTTTAGCAAGACGAATGTTTGGAAAGGGCGAGGAATAATTAAATCATTTTCAACTCCAAAAGAAGCCTCACGGTCTCATCGTGGGGTTCCAGTGTTTTGTAAATCATCTAATGATTTTCTGCTCGTTTAAATATTGCCTCCCCATCCCAAACTGATTAGCCAAGGGAAAAAATAAATACAGGGTGGAGGGATAAAGTTCCTAAATCATCCAAGTATTTCCTGATCCAGGGAAAACCCCTTGGTCTGGGAGCTGGAATAACCAGAGGGGAAATTCTGGAGCACCAAAACCCTGAGCAGGACGCCCAGACACCTCCCTGCACCTGCCACAGGTGGGTGGAGAAAGGAAACTCAAGTTTGGAACTCAAAATAGGCTGATTCCTTTCCGAAACCAACAAACGGCACCAGAGGTTCCTCCGGTGCCAATTGAAAATTTTCTTCTTCTCGCCGTAACGAATCTGGAATTCACCTCTGCTCAATGACAGGAAATCAAGTTCTAAAAGCATGAGGCTCGTATGGAGACAGAGGTTTTAAAGGAATTGAGGGGTTTTTTTAGGGGGGGGAGGGAAGAATATGACAAGTTAACAATGGTTGCAAATTATATTAAAATCTTATTGAAAAGAAAGGAAGATTCACTTGCTCCTACAGGCAGCGAAACTGTAACCTTCCAAAAGCATCATTATTCTGCTGTTAGAATGACAAAAAAATAACCCTCTGCCCCCAGAGATAATGCAATTTATTAGTATTTCAGTGCTGAATGCACTTGTCAAATATTTAATCATCCGATTCTTTACATTGGAAACTCTGCAGAGGGAGTCTGCCACTGGGGAATAGCAACAATCCACAGGAGTGGGAATCGGTTTGGAGGATACTCATGGAGAAAAACTGGAAATATCAGTGGGGAAGGAGGCTCTGCTGCACTTGTGCTCTGAGGAAAACCTCAGGAGGGGATGGAAGTGGGGAATGTGGGAACAGCAGGGCTCGTCCTGATGCCTTTCGGGACTACCTAAAAACAGAGTCAGACAAAATTAAGGGAATGAAAATTACTATTTTAATACCAAATTTATGAGGAGGCTTTAATAGAAGTTAAAATACTTTAACATAAAATATAAATATAAATAAAATATAAATACAGATTTCTATTTATTGAAGGGCCTTCAGGTACATTTAGGGCAGACAAAGTCCCCCAGGGGCTACACCCAAAATGGACTCATGGGTTTCACACTTTTTGGTCCATTTGCATATTGGGGTTAGTCTTCCCAATTGCAGCTGCAGGTAATGAATTAATTTATCCCAAGTTTGCTGCCCCCAACTCACTTTTGTTTCCATCTCTGGGCCCTGAGGCAGTGAGGTGTCCTTGGTTGCCAGGCCTGGAGAGGAATTGTTGTGTCTGCCCAGAATGGGAGAGCAGCAGCTCACACTGGGTGTGGAGCTCAGAGTTATACACTAAAGAACTGCAGGATTATAAATGTATGAAAATAAAAAAGCTAAAATCCTGGAGAGGAATTGTTGTGTCTGCCCAAAACAGGAGAGCAGCAGCTCACAATGAGTGTGGAATTCAGAGTTATGCACTAAAGAACTGCAGGATTACAAATAAATGAAAATATAAAAGATAAATTCCTAAGGCATCAGTCCGGGGAATGCTGGCCCTGAAGGTCTGCTGGGTGTGGAGAGTCCAGGAAATCTGGGATCCCTGTCAGTGAGGGGGACACAGCTCCAGGGGCAGGTGGAGCTCCTGAGGATGGTGGCGTTCCAGAGGCCGGTGGAGTTCCAGAGCCCAGTGGAGCTCCTTAAGCTGGTAGAACTCCAGAAGCTGGTGGAGCTCCAGAGGCCAGCGGAACTCCTGAGCCTGCTGGAGCTCCAGAGGCCGGTGAAGCTCCTGAGGCTGGTGGAGCTCCTTAAGCTGGTGGAGCTTCTGATGCTGGTGGAGCTCCAGAAGTCAGTGGAGCTCCAGAAGCCAGTGGAGCTCCTGAGGCCGGTGGAGCTCCAGAAGTCAGTGGAGCTCCAGAAGTCAGTGGAGCTCCAGAAGCCGGTGGAGCTCCGGAAGCCAGTGCAGCTCCAGGGCCTGGTGGAGCTCCTGAGGCCGGTGGAGCTCCAGAGCTGACCCTGATGGACAGGGTGAGGTGCTGGAGGCTGGGGACAGGACAGGACAGGACAGGACAGGACCTCAGTCTCACTCCTGGATTTTCCTCTGGCTCCCTGAGCTGGCAGAGGGATCAGCATTGAGTTCAACTCGGAATTTACCACAGCTGGCACAGCTTCCTTAACTCTGCACCAGCCTCTGGCTCCTTCCTGCCCAATTCCCTCAACATTTTGTTTTCACTGCTCCTCCCCAGCTGCCTCCCCTCCCAGCCCGCCCGTTGCCACTCTGCCTCTCGATGTAAATCAGGAGTGCACAGCAAATCTCCGTGATAAAACACCTGCTCCCTTCAGAACAATCCCCAATCCTGACAAGTGACCTTTCCATCAAACTCCATCCACTGGTGCCAAGGAGAATTTCAAATCTGTCTCGGGCGAGGAGCTCGGGTGCTTTAACCTGCAGAGATTTATGGCTCCAGAGAATATTTAACTTATGAATAAGCTGATTGCTGTTGGCCTCACTTTGTAACAGAGCATTTGAGTCAGCAGTGTGGCTGAGTGAAGCCTTCCTGCAGGTGAAATCTGTTTCCATCAGTCATTCCCGGCAATCCAGCTCAGCATTTCCAGCAGAACCCCTGCCCTGCTCCATCTCTCACCCTCCCCTTGCCATCAGGATCTGTGGGGATACCATGGACACAGCACAGGGCTGATTCCTTGACCCAGAGCTGATATTCCTGACACAAGTGTGAGCCAGGAGGCGAAAACCAGACCAGGGAATGCGTGGAAGTACATCCCAGCAAGAGCTGCCCCCGGAAAAATGGAAATTCTCTCCCAGGAAAACTGCTGTTCCCAACTCACCACACCAGGATTGTCACATGCCATTTATTTCCTTAAAAATCGATTGACTCATCCTGCCCCCTCCCAAAATTCAGCTCCTCTTGCAAAATAATCCGATTTTATCTCTTAAAGTTAAATTTATTGGGTGGAAGGTGTCCCTGCCCATGGCATGGGGGGAACGAGATGGGTTTTAGGGTTTGTCCCTACCCAAACAGTTCTGGGACTCTGGGATTATAAATTATAAATTGTTCTGGGATTATAAAGTATAAATTCAAGAGTTCCTCGCTGAACTGAATATGGAGCTGAATATGGAGCTCCTTCCTTCCCAATTCACCACACCTGGATTGTGACATGAGATTTATTTCCTTAAAAATCGAAGATTAAAGAGCCACAAGTGTAGAATAAAAAGGGACAGAAGAGGGATGAGGAAAAGAAAGGTTTGTTGTCTCCACATGGAAAGCGAAACGGCAATATTAATATTAAAATTAATATTAGCTGAACCTGAGTCACTTTGCTGTGATGAGCGCAGGGTTGCTGAGCAGGGTGTGGGGGAGGCAGCAAGGGGGATGAAAAGTGACAATAAAAGCACCAATAAATCTGAGCCATCAGAGGGTGGCACTGCAGGGGAGAAGTCTCACGTCTCTTGTCCGTGTTTACTTTACCAAATCACGGTTTGCTCTCTGTCACTGACATTCACTGCACTAAAAGGCCCTCAGAGCTCGCCTGGCAAATTCCAAAAGCCATTCCCAGCCTGATCCCCGTGCGCCCTCTGTGCTGGGGGCACGGGATGGAACAGAGGGGATAATTAACCTCCCCCTCGTTAGCCTCACCCGGCACAGCCCATCCTCCCTCAGAACATGAGTTCTGAAGAAAATGTTCCTGAACAGACCCATGGCTCAGGCATCACATTCCTTCAGCTGCACTTGGAATCACAGAAACCTGGAATTATTTGGGTGGGAAGGGACTCAAATCCCACCCAGTGCCACCCCTGCCATGGGCAAGGACACCTCCAGGGGCAGCCACAGCTGCTCTGGGAATTCCATCCCAGCCCCTCTCCCAGTATTTCTTCCCAAAATCCCATCCGAACCTGCCCAGGGAATCCTGGAATGGTTTGGGGTTGGGAAGGACCTCAAAGCCCATCCAGTCCCACCATGGGTCCCACACTTTCCATGGTCCAGGGGGCTCCAACCTGGCCTTGGGCACTTCCAGGGATCCACAGCTGCTCTGGGAATTCCATCCCAGCCCCTCACCACCCTCAAACGAGGAATTCCTTCCCAAAATCCCATTAAAATCTCCCCTTTCCCAGTGGGAAGCCATTCCCTGTGTCCTGTCCCTCCATCCTTGTCCCCAGTCCCTCTCCAGCTCTCCTGGAGCCCCTTCAGGCCCTGGAATGTGCTGGAAGCTCTCCCTGGCTCCTTCCCTTCCCCAGCTGAACCCCCCCTGCTCTCCCAGCCCGGCTCCATTGGGCACACAGAATATAAGGAATTCCCTAGAAGTTCAAAGTTTCAAACTTGGAATAAAAAATAAAAAAAAATTAAAATTCAAGCTTTCAAACTTAGAATCAAAACTTTCAGATTTCTCCGTCTCAATTTTCACACAATTTTACCCACTAGTGATTTAATTGGGCTCAAGGGAAAATATATGTTAAAAAACCAGAAATATTCAGCCCAAAAAGCCTTTGGACACAGATTTAACGTACAGTTTTTAACTGTACAATGAAAAAACCAGAAATATTCAACCCAAAAATCCCTGAGGACTGCAGGTCTGTGGGGTGGGTGGTTTCCCAGAGGGATAAATCTGCAAAAGGACCCACCCCGACGGTGTTCCAGCATTTCTGACAGGAAAAAGGAAAACCATGAAGTTCCAAAGGCACCCAGGGAGCAGAGAGGAGGAGCAAAGGGCCGAGAGTTCCCATCCAGGGCTTCCCGCTCCCCCTCTGCTTCCCAACTTTGCCACCTCCAAACCATCCCGCAATTTCCTTGGCAACGGAGCTGAATGACAGGTTTTGGAATTAATGACCTTTCCCAATAAGATTTGGGAACTTTCTGCATAAATTGGGTATTTATAGATGCGTTTCCAACCTCTGGAAGTCGTTTCCAAAGTTTTTATTGCAGATTAAAGCCCAATCTCATTCCGGGCTGTTCCGGGGATTTGTTGAGTCCGACTCAGCAAGTCCTGGCTTTGCAGGGGGAGGTGGGAGGAGGCACATGCAAACTGTCAAATCCCATCTCTGTGAGGGCTGAAATCTCAATTGAGAGCTTGCAGAGCCTGTCAGGGAAATTAATTACCCTCTTGATTTAAGGAGTTCATTGCTGTCCCCACGGACAAAGGCAGCATTTAACCATTAAAATCTTATATTGGCCGACAAGTGACAGCAGCTCCTGACACAGCCAGAGGCATCACAGAGCAGATTTTAAATAGCCATCCCCAGTGCTTTATCCCTTCTGTGATTTAATTGGGTTTTAGCCAAATTTCTCTCACCCCAAACCCTTCAAAGGTTTGCCCAGGACTCATCGGAGTCATCATTTTATTGCCTCGGAGCAGAGATTTGCAACCTGAGCTTCCCGTGACATCAGGATGCGACAAAAATTAACAAAAAAAAAAATCCAGATTATGTGGATAATGCTTAGCTGGCCCCAGAATGCAGCCACTCCATGCCTGGCTCAGGGGGATGCTGTCAGCCCAGGCAGCTCAACTCTAAAAAAGAGGAAATTCAGGATTTGCTTCCTCCCACATGATTCCATTTTTTCCAGTAAGTTCCCCAGGAAAAGGGAGCCCAGTGAGTAAAAGATTTAATGCAAGACACTGACCAGGCAGAAGCCTGGAAATGAAACAGAGCTCCTGAAATAAAACAGGTTTTTGATGAGAAAAATGGGTTTAAATGGGTCCAAAATCTAAGATTTATTTTGGAATGGAGTTATTTTTTAGCTACCCCCATCAACTGATTGATCCAAGCTGGGAATTCAACTGGTGGCTGCCGTGTCCCTGTTTTGTGCTCTGCCCGCTGTGGCAGACACCAGGAATACTCAAATTGTCCAAATCCTGTGGGTTTTGGTGCTCTTCCAGCTCTGTCTGATTGTTTGAGTCACCTCCTTATTGACTTCTCTAAAGGGGGTTGGAAAACACACAGCAAACCCAAACAACTCAAATACGCAGAAGAATCCCAAAGAGCTGAACTCCAACCCCAGCTCAGGAGAACGTTCTTCTCCTCTCAAATTTCTTTTCAATTTCTCTTGAAAGAGAGAAAGCCACATAATGTCTCTGACTTTAAAATCTGCATAAATAGCCTGAATAATTGATGAGTTTTGCGCTTTATCACCATTCTGCGCTGAATGTGAATTATTCTTTTAAAAAAAACACCTGAATAAAATTGATAAAAAGAATGGATACACAAGGAACGTTTTTGGAGGATGAGAAACAGAACTGCCGTAGAAATGTGGAATGGTTTGGGTTGGAAAGATCTTAAATCCCATTCAGTGCCACCCCTGCCATGGCAGAGACACCTCCCACTGTCCTAGGGTGCTCCAACCTGGCCTTGGGCAATTCCAGGGATCCAGGGGCAGCCGCAGCTCCTCTGGGAATTCCATCACCCTCAAAGCCAGGAATTCCTTCCCAATATCCCATCAAATCCTACTTTCCATAACTTTTAAGCCATTCCCTGTGTCCTGTCCCCCCATCCCTTGTCCCCAGTCCCTCCCCAGCTCTCCTGGAGCCCCTTCAGGCCTTGGAATTTGCTGGAAGCTCTCCCTGGCTCCTTCCCTTCTCCAGGTGAACATTCCCAGCTCTCCCACCCTGGCTCAGGCCCAATCAGCCGCTCCCACATAATCCTACCAGGTTGATACTGGTTCTAACTGGTCCAAAATAAACTCCCAGATTGGTTCCGTTGCACCAATTCCTAATTTTTTTTACTAATTTTTACTAATTCCTAGTTTTTATTTTTTTATTTAAAGGACCCCAGGCTTTCACTGCTGCCAAGCTGGAGTGGACACAGATGCTGCCTCTGCCTTGTCCGGTCTGTGCAAGCCTTTAATTCCCTGAATTTTGTGGGTTTTTTTGGCCCAGACTACCCCAAAATCCCCACCTGCATCCCCAAAATCTGTGAGCAAGCGGCACAAGGGGCTGAATTCCCTGCTGGCTGTGGGTATTTCAAGGACAGGCTGCAATGAGGTGCTTTCATCCCTTTCAGCCAAACACAAACCAAATCTGTTTTATGGGGTAAACTTTCAAAAATAAACCCCCACATAATCAGAGCGATGTGTTCATTTAATGTAAACACTGAATGAATTCGCTGTAAATGGCAAAAACAAAATTATTCCATCTCAACGCCACCAAATATCAGAATATTCTCAGAATGAAGTGGGAACCCTTGAAGAAGATGTTTTGAATTATAAAGTCGCTTTGCCAGCAGAGAAATGTTTCCATGAAAATGCTTGAAGTTTTAATGAAATTGCACATGGTGACAGAAAACTGTTCCCTGGAACATGTGTGCTCGTTCCCACTCTGCGGCGATGGCTCTGCGGAGCCGGGACTGGGAGGTGTGGAATGATTTTATTTCAAGTGTGTGGTGTAAAGCACAACCCGCCGCCCTCAGATCAGCAGCTCCTGATCAAAGCAAGGTCCTGGCAGTGATCAAGGGAAGGGAAAAGGTTCCTGGAGCTGCCTGGGGTCTGTGTGCTGTGGAACAGTGCCTTAGGTTGGAAATTGTGTGTTTTATCACCATCTGTCGGAGCTGAGGCAATTCTGTCCTTTGGGCAATTTTTCTTTATCTCTTCCACACCCAATCCTCCCTCCAGGAGATGTCTTCTGTTAGTGGTCCATTGATTATTAATTATCTTCTGTTCATGGGCCATTAATTATTAATTATCTTCTGTTCATGGCCCCTGCATGGCTGATAAAAATCCCATCATCCCATGGGGCGATGCTCCGCCCAGGGGGAGGAGCCAAGCATTCCTACCTGGATACAATCTGAGGTTTCACACATTCCTACCCGGATACAATGTGAGGTTTCAAACATTCCTACCCGGATGCAATCTGAGATTCAGACATTCCTACCCGGATACAATCTGAGATTTCAAACATTCCTACCTGGATACAATCTGAGATTCTGAACATTCCTACCCGGATACAATCTGAGGTTTCAAGCATTCCTACCCGGATGCAATCTGATGTTTCAAACATTCCTACCTGGATACAATCTGAGGTTTCAAACATTCCTACCCGGATACAATCTGAGGTTCCAAGCATTCCTACCCGGATACAATCTGAGATTTCAAACATTCCTACCCGGACACAATCTGAGGTTTGGGACACCCCAGCAGCCTTTGCCCACGGCATTCCCAGAGGAGCAGCTTTCTCCTCCCCTGCATTCCCAGAGGAAGAGCAGAATCCAAGACGCAGCACCCTCAGTTTTCACATCCCATAATGATTTCCTGCGTCACTGTTGGCTTTGAGGAGGATGATCCAGGCAGGGCAGCAAAACGAGGAGTGGGAGTTCTGGATTTCTTAGAAATGCCAGAGAATTCCAGGATGCCCGGCAATTCCAGGATAAGGCCAGAGAATTCCAGATTTACAGAGAATTCCAGAGTGCCAGGCAATTCCAGGACAATGCCAGAGAATTCCAGAGTGCCAGGCAATTCCAGGACAATGCCAGAGAATTCCAGGATGCCAGGCAATTCCAGGATAAGGCCAAAGAATTCCAGAATTCCAGGCAGTTCCAGGATAATTCCAGAGAATTTCAGAATGCCAGGCAATTCCAGGATTAGGCTGGGCAATTCCAGACTGCCAGAGAATTCCACAATCCAGGCAATTCCGGGATAATTCCAGAATGCCAGAATTCCAGACAATTCCAGAACAATGCCAGAGAATTCCGTGTTGCCAGGCAATTCCAGGATATTGCCACACATATCTGCTGCTGCCCTGAATCCCTGATGTCCAAACACCTCCTGCTGAAAGGACCCGGCTCCGGCTCCAAGGATCCTTCAATCCTGAGGAACATCCTGAAGGGAAAGGGCTGCCAACCCCTGGATCATTACCAGCTGTGAATATTTAACCCAGGGAAGAGCAGTGAATCCTAAACAAGGAGCCACAAACGCCGAGAATCCTTCAATTTAAGCGCTCGCCCATTTTGGTTTTTTTTTTTTTTTATTTTAACCACCATTTTTTCATTAGGCCACTTTTCCCCCTCTCTCCCCGCCACCCCCAGCCCCCTGGCAGAGATTTTATTGTCGGAGGATGTCACCGGGGCCGTTTCAGATCTGTCAGAAATAATTTTCTCATCTGCCAGCTTCTCCTGGGGAGGAGATGAGCTCATGTTCCGAGTGACAAGAATGTGCTGAAGCGCCCGGGCTGCTCGGAGCCTGTGAGAAGCTGAACTCCCCCCATTGTGCGAATCCTGTCAGAGTTGGCCCTGCAATTTTCCTAATGACAGCTGCTGTCAGCCGAGGAGGGGAAATTATTCTGTTCAGCTGGGAAAGGCTGACAGGAGCTGCAGGAAGGGCCTGGGTGCTGGAGGGAAGAAAAAAGGGGCCAGGTATCTGAGGGAAGGTGTAGGAAACTCACTGAGCACACAAGAAAGACTCAACTCGAGGTATTTTCAGTATCCTGGGGAGTTATTTACTCTGGCAAGAAAGGAGTGGCACAAAATTAAATAAACCAGCTCGGGAATAATGTTTGAGACACCCAGACAAGTTCACAGAGGCGTTTTGGTGTCTGTAGTTGCACATTTTGGTGCCATTTCCAAGGGCACGATGTAATCAAGATTGTCCAGCTCCCACATGCTTTCAGGAGGGGATCTGAGATGGTTTTTAAAATCATTAAAAATGCTTCATTAGGTGCCTGTGTGCATTTTTGGGAGCCAGTTTCCACTCTTTGCTATGGTAAAGGGGACTCATCACAGAAATTTTGCAATTTCTTCCTTGCCCTAGAGCCAGAGATCCACCTTGGCAAACACATTTTTGTGGAGATCCGACAGGTCCAGCTGTGTGCAGCACCTGGGACTCCAGCAGGTTTTCTGCTGAGGGTGCCCAGGTCAAAACACAGCTCTGCTGCTGAGAAAAGGGAAATAAACCAAACCCAGGAAGAAAAAAAACCCACAATGACAATTCAAAATTCATCATCTCCTAAGGAAGAGATTAAATGTGTTACAAGCAGGAAACTCTTTTCCCAAATGGGGAAGGAGACTCAAGTGCAGTAGCCCGAGGTTCCAGACTTGTATTTGTTATGCAAAACTAACTAAAACTAACTAAAAACAGACCTCAAAAATCCACATGATCACAAAGTCTGGAGTGATTTTTATCTCCTAAACAGTTTTCCAGCTGTTGCACTTGTAATTAACACCATAACAGCTTTTTTGCCTTTCTAATTTCTGCTTCCAGGGGAAGAAAAGATAAATCAAGAAATGAGAAAGGGAAGCTTTGCTGGACAATTAAGAGCAGCCAAACCAAACAAAACCCCTGCAAATTATTCCCAGCTTAAAATCTTGTCAGTGTCTCGGTGGCTTTAAATCCTATTCAGGTGATTAGTCAGTTCCACTGTCAGAAAGATTAAGAGATTGATCTTTGAGGAGGATTAGAAGAAGATTTTAGCAATTTTTCTAGGCAGAATGCAGGCTCTTAGTGGGAAGTTTCCCCTCCTGGACCTGGCTGTGGTCTCATTAGGGATAATTCCGTTCCTTCTCTCCTTTCACAGCCTCCTCCAGTGGATGATCAGGTGACAGAGCGCTTGGAAAACAACTGAGACAAACCCAATGGATGTGGTGGTGGTGATGGGGAAAACAAGGAGGAGCAGCTGATCCGGTGGGAACAGCCAGTTCTCCATGAGCCACAATTTAGGGAGCTCTGTGTTGGAGAGGACAAAACCAGGGTGATGTTTGTCCTCAGTCCATAAAGATCCTGGTAAGGTGGGGCTGCTGCAGCACGGATTATGGGGAATGGTCCCACCAGCAGGGTGGGTGCACCCTAAATCAAGCCAAGCTGCCAGGAGCTGCAAGAAAGCATCAGTCCTAGGAATTGCAATTCCATAATAACATAATTTAATCTTAATTTTAATTATTATATATTAACCTCTATTACTATATATATATAACACATAAAAATATATAAAATATATAAATGTATTTATGGATTTATATATAAATATATAGAATACATAATTTATATATATAAATATATATGTAAATGTGGCCCCGGCCCCATTTTTGTTGTGTTTTCAGTGGTTCTGGTCAAGGAGGTGGTGGAGAACATCCAGCTCTGTGCAGACCCTCCTGGAGCAGCTCCCACATTATCTGGTGCCTCGCCTCTTGTTTTTAATTCCTCACCCCACTTCCTTTGTGGCTTTTGAACACCATAACAAAACCTTTAAGGTTTCATTCCACATAATTCCAGTGTTTCATACCAAATAACTTCATCTCAATGCCATTTGAAGCGTTCTCAGCACCACGTTATTTGTGTTTCCGCCCAATCAGAAGTACAAAGCAAACAGCTTTATTTTCCTGCACCACCCACTGCCTGCTACAGGGTAATTCCAGGCACTGAAAGCTCCAAATGGATGAAGCACCACTTTCTTAAGCACCTACTGTGCTTAAAATTTCTGGTTAGGCCAAAAATCTCATTTATTTCCCACCCAGGGACCTTTATAGAGAGATGGGAGAGGCCGTGGCCTGAAGGGAACCCTCTTCCCACACTCACTGGTGAACAGAAACATCACAAAGGAATTGTTCCATTTGATTCCTGTAAAAGATCCTTTAACTTTGTTGTAGCATCTGCATGAAGCCTTTGACTTCTGGCTCAGAATTTCCCAGCTCTGCATTTCGTATTTTTTTTTTCTTAATTCTGCACTTTCAGAAGCTGAGAGGAATTCCCTGTTTGTTCTCCCCGAGTCCGTGTTTTCTTTTCTTTTCAATTCACTGAATAATGGTTGCACAAAGAGAAGGAAAGTGTGGGTGAGAAGGATCAGAATTGGGATTTTTGAGCTCCCTCCCTGCCCATTTGCCTGAGCGTCACACGGGGCAACAATTTAATTTAGAGCAAGATCAACAAACAACATCCAGACCACTGAGAATTGTCAACTGCAGGCGGAGGAGATCAGCCAAGTGGGATTTTGGAAATCCCATCTTCAATATCTGCACCAGGACGCTTTGGCATCTTCTGGAAGTGTGGAGAACATTTAATTAAAGCTGATTCACTTCGGAGCTCCCAGATGTGGAAGGCAGTTGGTTGAGGCAAAAAAATTGTTAATTAAAGGCCCCCTGTCCAGACAGCTTTCAACAGCTCACCCTCAGAAGAGGAAAACAAAGAATTACAAGAAGGGATTTTTATAATGAATTCCCTGGGCAACCCAGGGGAGCAGCAGGTTCCAGGGCTCACTGCAGCTTTGGTCCCACTGGATCTAAATCTGGATCTGAATCTGGATCTAAATCTGGATCTGAATCTGGATCTCAATCCAAATCTGGATGTGGATGGGATCTGGATCTGGATCTGAATCTGGATCTGGATCTAAATATGGATCTGAATCTGGATCTGAATCTGGATCCAAATCTGGAAAATGATCCTCATCCATGAGGGGATGGAAAAATCATCCCGATCCATGAGGGAATGGAAAGGGATGGGAAGGGATGGGAAAATTATCTGAGGACAGGCTGGCAAACCTGTGAAGGAAGGAGGTGACACCAGTGCCCACCTGCCCAACCTGAGTGCCACCAGTGCCCGATCTGAGTGCCACCAGTGCCCACCTGCACCATCTGAGATAAACCAGTGCCCAGGCTGAGTGACACCATTGCCCAGTGTGAGAAAAACCAGTGCCCACCTGCCCAACCTGAGTGCCACTAGTGCCCACTTTCCAGTCTGAGTGACACCAGTGCCTGGTCTGAGTGACACCAGTGCCCAACCTGAGTGCCACCAGTGCCCACCTGTCCAACCTGAGTGAAACCAGTGCCCAATCTGAGATAAACCAGTGCCCACCTGCCCAGTTTGATGCCACCAGTGCCCAATCTGAGTGCCACCAGTGCCTGATCTGAGTGCCACCAGTGCCCACCTGCCTAACCTGAGTGCCACTAGTGCCCACTTTCCAGTCTGAGTGACACCAGTGCTCAATCTGAGTGCCACCAGTGCCCACCTGTCCAATCTGAGTGACACCAGTGCCTGATTTGAGTGCCACCAGGGCCCACCTGCCCAGTTTGATGCCACCAGTGCCCAACCTGAGTGCCACCAGTGTCCCCCTGCCCAGTTTGATGCCACCCCAGGTGCCCCAGCTCCTCAGCCATTCCCCGCCCCAGAGCAGCAGCACATCCCTGGATCAGCCCCTCCTCCAGAGCAGTTCCTTGTGTAGATCTCTGAACCTTCACAGAGCCTTTGGGACACCCCCAGAGCCACAGTGACGATTCAGACTCAGAACAGAAAAGGGGGAAATGATGAAGATTAAACCTCCCAACTGCTGCTGAATGTTTAACAGAAGTTCCTGGCCACAGAACCAGTATAAAGGGATTTTTACTGGGCAGACTGGAGTAAGCTGGAGTGACAGGAGTGGGAATGAACTGCTGCTCAATAGGAAGTGACAGTGAGAACACCCAAGGGTTGCTGCTTTACTCACTTACTGTGATTAACAATGTTGTCCACAAAGATTGAAACTTAATTAACATTTTTAAATTGTGCTTTGACATTTTTAGCTGTTCCTATCAAAGCACTTGTGCAGCTGTGTGGGTAAAACAGAGCTTTAACTGTTTGAACCCCTCACCCTCTGGAGGCTGATTGTGTTTGACTTCTGACAACAAAACCACCCAAATCCAGATGGAACCAACGTTCCAAGACCTGCTCCCAGCTCCTGGAGTGATTTGGTGCCTGGGATCAGAGCCCTCCTTCTCAAACAGGATTAAAACCCTCACAAAATGTTCCATTAACTTTGGTAAAAGAGTTTTGCTCAAATGGGATCTCGGAGCAGAGGATTACAGTAAGCTTGACCCTGGTGAGTTGATAACACCACTATCTTTGGGTGAAAAAAAATAAGGAATTCAAGCTGCCTCAAGAACTCTTTGTGCAGTGCTCCCACTGAATTTCCAAAGTGAGATTCCCCATTAAAGCAGGAGCAGCAAAGAAGATGGAATGGGACAGAATTATTTCCTTTCCTTGTGAAAGGGCAGGGCCTGCAGGAGGAAACTCAGAATATTATTATTATCATCATCATCATCATCACCATCATCATCATCATCATCATCATCTATGTTTATTATGTTTATTGTTATTTTTATTATTATTATTATGGCATTTGACTTATGAGTTAGAGTAATGACAAATAATTTATGAGTTAAATAACTCTGAATCATTACTATTATTATTATTATTATTATTATTAGTGCTGAAGTCAGAGTTCCTCGAACATTCCCAGTCTCCCAAGAGTTTATCCTCTTTTCCAGGTCACTCCTTGGCTTTTTCAAGGTCTGATCCAAGGACAATCAGTATTTCTCCTTAAATATTAAAAAATGGGACAGAAGGACTCTGGAAAAAGAAGGAAATACAATTTTCTGGGGACAGAATTATGATTTGTTAAATCAGTCAAAGAAAAGATGTAACTCCTGTGTAAAATATGTGGGAAAGTGGGGAAAGAAGGAAATTTTTTTGAGTTCTGGTCGGAAATCCACATCCCCTTGAAGTCTCCCACATGCACCAGAGAACAGATCTCATCTTTCGAGTGGGAACACAACGGGTTTAATAAAATTCACTCTGCTGGGCAAAAGAAATGTAAATATCTGGAGTTATATAAACACTGCAGCAGGGCAGTGTGGACACGGCCAGCCAGGGCAGGCTGCAGTGAACAACTCTCCTGTGTTCCACGGAATATTTAACAGCTTCATTTGGAAAATCAGAGCTGCTTCACCTCCTCTGCGTGCACCAGGTGTCGGGACACAATCACATATCAATCCATCCAAATCAACCCCAAACCAGGGCCTCTTAGAGAAAAACACAATGCAATTAGAAGGAAATGGTCAGCTCAATATTGGCCCAGTAATGAGAACTGCCTCGATGAAATGACTAAATTCATTTAATTAAAAAGCCCATTATGGACCCCATTCCAAGCGCTGCTCACTGAACTCTTTCATATCAATCTCATTTGTGTTTGCAGCATGTTTGGGGCATTATGTTGATTTGTGCAAGCAGGTTCTGGAGAACAAAGTCTTGGGGAGAAAGCACTTGGCCCCTCATGAAAGGGTTTTACGAGAGACAAATGTATATTTAGATAAATATGAGCACTAATGGTTATTTTCTAAACTACCTGCAGCTCTGGTTCAGGAGTAGGAGGGATGTAGTAATTCCCAACCTGGAGTACAGCTCAACTCCACGTGCAGCAGTTGCTGAATCACCACAAATTTCACTCAGGTGGTGTCACAGTCACGTTTTCTGGAAAAATCTCTTTGCCCAGGATTTTCTCCTGGGAAGCTGAGAAGCCTCAGAGAAAAAAGGAAAACAATAATTATGGGATTTGCTTCTCCTGTGTTTTGCTGCTTTGGAATGTGGTTTGGAGATTGTTTATCTAACAGGTGATTGTTTCATTGGTTTCATGGGAATTGCTTTTTACTTATTGGCCGTCAGGGCCAAGCCAGGTTGGAGGGGCTCAGTGCCAGGGCTGAAATACTCAATTCCAGGGCTGAAATACTCCGTTCCAGGGCTGAAATCCTCAATTCAGGGGCTGAGGGGCTCAATTCCAGGGTGGAAATCCTCAGTTTCAGGGCTGAAATCCTCAATTCTGGAGCAGAAATCCTCAGTTCTGGGGAGGAAATCCTCAATTCCAGGGCTGAGTGTCTCAGTTGCAGGGCTGAGGGGCTCAGTTTCAGAGCTCAGGGGCTCAATTCCAGGGCAGAGGAATTGAGGCTGAAATCCTTAAATTGCAGGGCTGAAATCCTCAATTGCAGGGCTGAAATCCTCAATTCCAGGGCTGAAATCCTCAATTCCAGGGCTGAAATCCTCAGTTCTGGAACTGAAATCCTCAATTCCAGGGCTGAGGGGCTCAGTTTCAGAGTTCAGGGGTTCAGTTCCGGGACAGAGGAATTGAGGCTGAAATCCTCAATTCCAGGGCTGAAATCCTCAATTCTGGAGCTGAACTCTCTTCCAGGGCTAACTCTCTCAATTCCAGGGCTGAATTCCTCTCTTCCAGGGCTGAAATCCTCAATTCCAGGTCTGAGTGTCTCAGTTCCAGGGCTGAACCCTGCTGCTCACATTTAGCTGAGGTCCAGCCGTGCCAACCCTTGAATTATTGATGCGATTGCCAAGGCCGGGACCCGGCATCTCCAGGGGAGGCCTCGTGCCCCTGCCTTTGGCAGCTGCTGCTAATGAGGGCCTGTGGTGCCAGCGAGCTCCATCCCTGCTCCAGCTCCAGGGGAGCCCTCTGGGCACGGAAACCACGGGCTGGCTGTGCTTCCAGCCTCTGGAATTCACAGGGCTCTGCCCCTGCTTCCAGCCTCTGGAATTCACAGGGCTCTGTCCGTATTTCCAGTCTCCCGGAATTCACAGAGCTCTGTGTTTGCGCCTCCTGGAATTCCCAGAGCTCTGTCCATATTTCCAATCTCCCGGAATTCACAGAGCCCTGTCTGTGCTTCCAGCCTCTGGAATTCACAGGGCTCTGTGCTTCCACGTTCTGGAATTCACTGAGCTTTGCCCCCATATTTCCAGCCTCCTGGATTTCTCTGTGTTTGCACCTTCTGGAATTCCCAGAGCTCTGTCCGTGTTTCCACCTCCTGCGATTCACGGAGTTCTGCGTTTCCAGCCCCCTGGCATTCACCGAGCTTTTCCTGTGTTTGCAGCTCCTGGAATTCCCAGAGCTCTGTCCATGCTTCCACCTTCCAGAATTTCCAGAGCTCTGCCCATGTTTCCAGCCTTCTGGAATTCCCAGAGCTCTGTCTGTGCTTCCCTCTCCTGGAATTCACAGAGTTCTGTGTTCCCACCTTCTGGAATTCACAGAGCCTTATCCATATTTCCAATCTCCTGGAATTCCCAGAGCTCTGTGTTTGCACCCTCTGGAATTCCCAGAGCTCTGTCCGTGCTTCCTTCTCCTGGAATTCCCAGAGCTCTGTGTTTGCACCCTCTGGAATTCACAGAGCTCTGTCCATGTTTCCTTCTCCTGGAATTCCCAGAGCTCTGTGTTTGCGCTCTCTGCAATTCACAGAGCTCTGCCTGTGTTTGATCTTCTGGAACTTTGATCTTCTGGCATTCCCAGAGCTCTGTCCGTGTTTGCATCCTCCTGGCATTCCCAGAGCTCTGTCCGTGTTTGCATCCTCCTGGTATTCCCAGAGCTCTGTGTTTGCACCCTCTTGGAATTCCCAGAGCTCTGGGAATTTTACAGGGTAGAAAACAGCGGCTTGTAAAACCTCATGTAAAGATGGCAATTTATTCCACGGGTTAAAATCAAAGGCACAGGTGGTTTTTACTCCTTTCCAAGGTCTCTGAGCCCCCTCCAGGGTCTGGAATCACCCAGAGGAATGTCCTGGCTTCTGACAATCCAGAGCTCTCGAGTTTCCATAAGGAGTCCCCAGGGCTGGCATTTGTCCCCTGGGGCATCCAGGACATTTCTCACCTGCTGGGATCGACTGGATTTTGTGTGGTGCTCCCCAGAGCTCCACTGTTGCAGTGTCTGTTTATAAATCTGGGAGAAAAATGCATTTTCCTGAGCTGCAGCTATGGCAACGAGTGGCTGGATATTGAGCTGGGTTGCAGGGGGTGATAGCCAAAGGATTTGGTTTTTTTTTTTTTTTTTTGGTTAATTTGTGAAATAATTTATTGGAAAATCCGTGACAATTAGAACTGCTGGCCATGTGTTTATTCAGTATGGATGGGTTTCATATTCTGTGATGTTGTCTGGTAAAAAACTCTATTATTTTTAGCTTTGTTTCTCAGAGCTTCTGTTTTATTGAAAAAGAAAAAATGAAAATAAGGACCCAAAACTGACTCACCCCAAACTTGAAATTCTGAACTTTTGTTCAGCAAGATGTCGGAAAATCTGGGATTTCACAATTGGCCCTGAAGTTTCCAACTCTTCCAGAAATGAGACACCTGGAATTTGGAATTTGGGGATATCTATAACTGCCTATTCTTTTGACACCCTTGTGTGCCAGCTGTTCCTGAATTACAGCAAAGAGAGGGAATAAAAATTTAGGCCTTAAACCTGTGCCTTTAATAAATGCAGCTCCGAAAATTGCTGTTTTGGGACAAAGTATTTGAAATATCCAACTGCTGGCACCAATGTTTCAATTAACCACATCCTTGGTATCGCCTGCTCACATATTCTTAGGGTGTTGTCATCTGAATTTATCACTTTATGGGAAAACCAGACATTTTTGTTCTACTTTAAGAGATAAATTAAAGCATCTCCAGAAATCAGGAGTAGGTGTTTTTTTGGCCAAGGAGGGACATTTGATGTTTGTGGCTAAAATCAAATCAATCCACGCCTCAATGTGGTTTTGTTTTGTTTTTTAAGCAAGGAAAACAGCACCGCTTTTGTTGTGAAACGCTTTGAGATTCATCAGGAAAAGGTGGATATTATTGGCAATGCCCAGCTGGATCCTGAATCCCTGTGTGTGTCTCCTGCAGGTCCAGGAAGCCGTAAAATAATCGAGGAACCATCTGCACACAAACGGGCAAATAATGGACTCCAAACCCTCGGATTTCCTTTGATTTCCTCCCAACACTCCTGCAAAAAGTGCAACCTTTCCCTCCTGGTGTCAGGCCTCTCCCCCAGCCTGTGTTTGCCCTCGGAGCTGTTGCCACAGCTGCTGGGAACGTGCTCATCAAAGGAGCAGCTCGTCTAAATTATTAAGGAAACAGCACAATTGATGTTCCTCTAATTCACAGAATTCCCCATCCGAGCCTTGAAATCAATTATGGAAAACATCAGGCTCCTCTGTCTGCCTTTGGAGCAGTTTCAAGATCCACTGTTTTATCCTCATTTGTTCCAACCTCATAATTGGCCATTGACTTTGATGAAGCTCTTGAGCGCGAAGGCTCTGCTTGGCCTCTGCTTCTCTTTGCAGGGGATTCCACCCCTTCCCCTCACTTTTATTGCAGCTGAGTTGGTTTTTTCCAACCTATTTTCTGTAATTTCCCTCCCATAAATCCCTTTTCCCCTTTTATTCTCAGATTTAGGGGCTATTCTTGCTTAGGTTTCTTTTCCTGCTTACAAAGTCCATGTTGGAAGCCCGACCAAACCAGGAGGTTCTCAACTGCAGGGTCGTTGAATTTTGGGCAGGATTCCTCATTCCTTTCACCAAATTACCACAATCATTGGAATTCTCTGCAAAATGATCACTTCTTGGAAATTAGGGGGGGTCTGGAATTAATTCAGTGTCTTTAATTTCCATCTCATCACTGAGCTCATCCTGGTTCCACTTGGATGTCAGGACAAAAAGAGACTGGGCTGAAAACCAGGCTCCAAAACTCTGGGATCACCTGGGAATGCTTTTTTCTCTGGTTGGGTAAAAATGACATTTTTATGCCCATAAGGAGGGTGTATTTTAAAAGCATCCCACCCTACCAAGGTCAAAGGGCTGTAGCACTGAAATGTTGGTGCTGAATGTCTCTGATTTCACTGTTTCACTGGAGGGGGCAGAATCTGTCACAGACATCTTTTTATGAAAAATCCTTTCCTTAGGATTTTTCCTCCTGAGAAGCTGAGAGGCCTCAGGGACAAAATGTAAACAATGATTATCTGCTGCTGTGGGATGCAACAGGTGCATCTGGGATTGGTCTCATGTGGTTGTTTCTAATTCATGGCCAACCACAGCCCAGCTGGCTCGGACAGAGAGTCCAAGACAGAGCCTTTGTTATCATTCCTTCTTATTCTTTCTTAGCCAGCCTTCCGATGAAACCTTTTCTTCTATTCTTTTAGTATAGTTTTCATGTAATATATATCATAAAATAATAAATCAAGCCTTCTGAAACATGGAGTCAGATCCTCGTCCCTTCCCTCATCCCAAGACCCCTGTGAACACCGTCACAAAAATCCACCAGGGCTCAGGCAGGAACAGGCCCTGTGTTTGACTATTAATCCTGATGGAGAGGACTGGTAAATACTGAATTTTGACAACACCAGGCAGGGCCTTTCCTGACTTTTCCTTCAGATCCATGGCTGCAAGGACAGCAAATCACCTCTGTCCATCTCCCCAGCCCCATCCAACCCCCCCATTCCATTCCTCTGCCTGGAAAGCTGTGGATTAGAGCAATGAGCAGCGCAAGCAATGCCCTTTTCTAGCAGACAAAACAACCCAGATGAACCTCCTGAACCCTGACAGCACCCTGGGGCTTTCACCACTTGCCCTGCAAAACGTTTCCTCTCGCCTGGATGAGCACCATGACTCCCAGAAGGGGCCCCGAGTCCAGCATCTGCTTGACCTGGCTGCCTCCATCTGCCAGGTATTTAAGCATGAACTTCAAACTAAACCCTGGGGGATGTTTGGTGCACGCTGAGGAACTCGCTCAGTGACCAAGCACTCTGCCCACACCACAATTCTCCATTCCAAACGAATTAAATCCATCAGACTTCAGCTGGGGAGGCTGAGTTGCACCAAGGACCAGGAGAGAGGAGGGAAGGGCAGGTTTGGAAATTTTGTTGGGTCTGCAATGTGGAAAAGTTGAGATCAGAGCCCAAAACTGGGCTTGTGAGGTGAATTTACCAAGGAGCAGAAAGAAAAGAGGGAAGGGCAGGTTTGGAGGGTTTGTTGGGTCTGAAGGTGTGGAAAAAGTGAGGTTAGAGCCCAAAACTGGGGTTGTGTGGTGCTGACAGAGCTGGAGTTTGGGATGGATATTGTTTAACTCCCCTAAAAACCAGTCCTACTGCTGGCTGTTGCTGGGAATAAATTCTGGCCACTGGGATCAAGGCAGGTTTAAAGTCATTATCACTCGGGCAGAAAGTCCATATCCATTCAGCCATTTGGGCCTCCTCTCATTTTTCCCTTTCTTTTCCCCTTCCCTGCACATCAGCTGACGATATTGACTCATCCTCCTGCAAAAATAAACATTCTTGGAGGTTGAAAGAATATTTGAAATCAATTCTCGACTCACTGCAGAAATCCAGGTCCTTGGGCTCATTTGGCTCCTTCCTGAACTGGAAGGCAGAGCTCTCGTTAGAGACAAATTGCTCCCATAAATAAAACAAATCCTTGAGACCCTGCAAGGTCCCACAGAGGGATTTTCCTTTGGAATGGTCAAAGCACTGGACAAGAAAAGCCAATACTGGGTTATTCTGTCAGGATTTCGCACAGCAGCTTCCTGAAAAAAGCAGGAGAAATTGCAGTGGCACAGGCAGAAACAGGGAATGGGTTTATCTGAGGGGAAAGGGGGGGTGTGAAATATAAATCCTGAGCTGCTCCCCGACCCTTACACCTGTTTGGAGACCCAGAATTACACGGCTGAGATGTCCAGCTTTGTGCTGCAATCCGCAGAGGGGTCTGGAAAATTGGGGTGAATTCAGCAAGACAGCCAAAAGTGAGTGCTAGGCTTGAAAAAAAAACCTCCTTCAGCACGAGATTTTAAATCCTTAGTCTATTTATGCCACTGCAAAGGAGTGAGCAGCTTATCCTGTGTACATAACTCCTGAGGAAGCAAATAGTAGCAAAGAGAGTTTTTAAAACCCAAATTTTAAAAAGTTTAAAGTAGCCAAAGGAACAGCAGCCAGGCATGAAATCCCAGAGTGGCAAAAAAGGAGGAGTCAGCATTAATTCCATTATTTATGCAGAGAAGATTTTCTGTGCTGAGGGAAGGGGAGGCACCTTCGTTTTCTGGGTGCCCCAATCAAGCCTGAATGGCTTAATTAATTAAATTAATTGTTTTGTCACAAGTGAGGGAAAGTTGGCACCCCCTTCAAGCAGGTTTTTCTATCCCAGCAGGTGTTTTTAAAACTTTTCATGGATCTCTGTCCACTGCAGCTTGGTGGAGTGATCACCCTAGGGGAACGGGAACCCATTTTCTGTCTCATTTGCTTCCCGCTGCCAGAGGGCAGGGATGGTTGGGATTTTGGGAAGGAATTCCTGGTTGGGAGGGTGGTGAGGGGCTGGATGGAATTCCCAGAGCAGCTGTGGCTGCCCCTGGATCCCTGGAAGTGCCCAAGGTCAGCCTGGAGCGCCCTGGTCTATGGAAAGTGTGGGACCCATGGTGGCACTGGGTGGGCTTTGGGGTCCCTCCCCACCCAAACCATTCCAGGATTCCATGGGCAGGTTTAGATGGGATTTTGGGAAGAAATACTGGGAGAGGGGCTGGGATGGAATTCCCAGAGCAGCTGTGGCTGCCCCCGGATCCCTGGCAGGCCCAAGGCCTGGCTGGAGCCACCCTGGCACATTGCGAGGTGTCCCTGCCGTGGCAGGGGTGGCACTGGGTGACTTTTAAGGTCCCTTCCAACCCAAATCATTCCAGAATTCCAAGACTTGCCCAGATTGGAGAACCTCTGTGTCCCGTTTGGATCTGGATCCCTGGCAGTGCCCAAGGCCAGGATGGAGCACCCTGGGACATGAGAAGGCGTCCCTGTCATGCCAGGGGTGGCACTGGATGCAAATTAAGATCCCTTCCAACCCAAATAATTCCAAAATTCTAATAATTCCCCAGACTGGAGAACCTCTGTGTCCCGTTTGGATCTGGATCCCTGGCAGTGCCCAAGGCCAGGTTGGTGCACGCTGGGACAGTGGGAGGTGGCACTGTGTGACTTTAAAGGCCCCTTCCAACCCAAATCATTCCAGAATTCCAAGAATTGCCCAGACTGGAGAACCTCTGCATCCCATTTGGATCTCCCTGAGCCCCCTGGTCCCCCTGACCATCGTCGGGGCCCTTTGCTCTTTGCTCCCCTGCATTGCCACCCTCAGAGGAGCAGAGGAAATCCCACTTGTCCTCTTTGCCCTCTGCTCTGCCTGGAGCTCCAGAGGAGGCATCAGCCAGTAAATTCCAGTGAAAAGGATCCTTTTCATTTGCAGTTCTATTAGTGGAAGGCACGGTTAACAATTCCAATCCAGGATAATTGTAGGAGCTGATTGCCAGCCATCCTCCCGATGTTGACTCACAGGGCACAACGAGGGGAGAGTGAGAAAGAGAAGCTAAAATTACAGCCCGAGTTCTCTGGGGAATATTAATGTAATAGTTTTTAACATGATCCCGCTCACATTTTAGCAAGGAATGTTAATAACCAGGAGGGCAAAAGCTCTGATAATCTTTTTTTTTTTGCAGTATTCCTCTTTCTTTGGAATAATTGGGACACAATGATCACTTTGCAAACTTGTTGTACAGCTGGGAATGGTTTTGTCCTTTTTTTTTCCTTTTTTTTTCTTTGTTATTCAGGTGCAGCCTGTACTTCTGGGGATGTGCATTGTGGAACGTTAATCTTGTTTGCTGATATGTTGACGTGTGCTGAGCCTCGCAGGCTCCTCACAGTGAGGGATCCTTCTCTGTGGAACACATTGCCATGAAATCCCTGGGATGGCTCCCAGCAGCTCGTTGGCCATGCAGAGTGGGGTTGTTTGGGGCGTGAAAAATGCCTATTTTATGACTGGCTATTTGCAAATATTCAAATGAATGTTATATGTGTTGTGTTAGAAAGTGATGCTGTATTAATTCTCTTAAGTAGTGTGCTAAATGTAGTTTTAGGTTGTAACATAAGGTTAAAATAGAAACGATGCTATGGTAAGATACATTTTTTTCCTAAAGCAAGGACTCACAGCGAGATGGTAGCCACAGGACACCTGAATCTTTCAGAGAAAGAGAATTTATTGCTCCATTATCAGGAGAAATGAACTTCTTGCCTTGCTCAGCCCTGAAGATGCCTCAGGATTCAGAGGAAGAAGCTGACACTGCCCAGACAGAATCCTGTGTTTGAATGGAATTTATGCATCATGGATGAGCTGTATGAATATGCAACAGGCTGTTGCTTTTAAGGGTTAATCCTCTGTTAATGTGGGTTCTTTTTTTGGGCTTATTTTGCCCAGAAAGAGGTACCTGGACTGTCCCCAACTCTGTTTTTATTGTTTCATATTGTTCTAATCCAAATTGACCAAATTATTATTACTCTAATTATATTGCTCTTTTTATAACCATTTTATTACTATTAAACTTTTAACATTTTTAAAACCAAGTGATTGGTGTTTTTCACTGTGGTTAATTCAAATATACAATTCTCATGGTGGGCCCAGTCAAGGCTCTGGGCCCTGCCCTGGCGCCAAGCACAAACCCCTTGATGCCTTTGCTCTTCCAAACCTTCTTATTCAGAATTATTCCTCTTCCTAGAATCCCCTGCTCCTCCCCATGTTTCCCTAAATTTACACAAATCGAAATGCGAACCCAAAATGCTTTTCATTCTCATCAAAACTTTCAGCAGCAGAGAGTGGAAAAATAATTTCCTTCCCCCCCCCCCACCTCGTTTCATTTTCTGCTAGGCTCTCATCAGCATTCCACATGCTAAACTCCTTTGAAAATCCAGGGTGGAATTATAAGATTTAAAATACGCAAGCCCCCTTTGCTTTCAGCGGTTGTTATCCAGGAGATACTTTTCTCTTTGGAAAATCCGGCGCATAATGGCTCAAAATTATCTTCCCTTGCTGCTGTTTGGCTCTTTAATGCTCATCTCTTCCAATCCCTCTGCCTGCTCCCTGAAAAATTCCATCTATTTTGGATTGTTCTCCCCTGAATCTTGCAGTTCCTACAGCAGAGCATGGATGGAATTTTTGTACCCAGAAAAAAAGGAGCTGGTGTTTCCCAGATTTTTTCGTTATTCCTGAAAGGAACAACTCATTCTTTTATCCCTTGGATGAATCTCCAGAGCCAAGGGAAAGGGAAGGGAAGGTTTGGGAAGGTTTGGGAAGGTTAGGGAAGGGAAGGTTTGGGAAGGTTTGGGAAGGTTTGGGAAGGGAAGGTTTGGGAAGGTTTGGGAAGGTTTGGGAAGGTTTGGGAAGGGAAGGTTTGGGAAGGGAAGGTTTGGGAAGGGAAAGGAAGGGAAGGTTTGGGAAGGTTTGGGAAGGTTTGGGAAGGTTTGGGAAGGTTTGGGAAGGGAAGGTTTGGGAAGGTTTGGGAAGGTTTGGGAAGGGAAGGTTTGGGAAGGTTTGGAAAGGAAAGGAAAGGAAAGGAAAGGAAAGGAAAGGAAAGGAAAGGAAAGGAAAGGAAAGGAAAGGAAAGGAAAGGAAAGGAAAGGAAAGGAAAGGAAAGGAAAGGAAAGGAAAGGAAAGGAAAAGGAAAGGAAAAGGAAAGGAAAAGGAAAGGAAAGGAAAGGAAAGGAAAGGAAAGGAAAGGAAAGGAAAAGGAAAGGAAAGGAAAGGAAAGGAAGGAAAGGAAAGGAAAGGAAAGGAAAGGAAAGGAAAGGAAAGGAAAGGAAGAAAGGGGAATCTTTCAGCCATCTGAAGCACCTGGTCATCCAGAGCTTCCCAGGAATTCATTCCATGGGAAATCCTCTCTCTGCAGCGTAACGCACACATCAAACCTCCTGAGACAGGGAAGAATATGTTTCCCTTTTCTATGTCAAAATTTGTATTTATCCTGCTCTTTTAGGAAGGAGAGGCAAAATCCTTCAGACCTGGTGATATTTACAGCAGAATTTTGTTGGAGTCAGAATTTTAACATCTTTTCCTTGAGGGTTTTCAGGGAGAAGGGGGCAGGCAGTGACCCGTGACTCCAAAAAAAAAGCAGAAATTATGACAATTTCACACTTCAGGTGCCACATGAAGGAACCTGGGGGCTGTAGCACCATCTCTGAGCAGGAAAATGGGAATTGCAATGATCTGAGCAGCACTGATGGGCTGGAGTTAGAACTGAGTTTTCCAAGGCTGGGTTTTCCAATTCCTGCTCCAGTCAGACACAGCCTCCGAGCGAATCATGTTGTTTTTCCTGGAAAATGGGTTATTATTTTTCCATCATCTCCCAGGTGCTCAAACACTCCAGTTCTTGATGTTATGGAGATATTTGCATTCCCTCCCAGTCCCATCTGGCTGCGATTTCCCCGCTCCCTCACCTGTGCAGGGTCTGTCTCCCATGGAAACATCGCTCAGAAGATCATGGAAACGGCTCCCCAGACTCCCTGGGTTCCAACAAACTCCAGGCAGGAGCAAAAAGGAGCTGCCTGAGGAGATGAAAGTCCTACGAATGCAAAATCCTCCCTCCTTTTCCAGTCCTTCCCCTCTCCCAGGTCTGTGATCCGCAGGGTGGGCCTCGGGAAATTGGGGTTTCCCTTTGTGGTTTCTGCTGCAAAAGCCCCAAAACCACCTTGACTTGCACTAAAAGCCAGTTCAAGGGTTGTTTGTTTGTTTTACTCACCATCCTCACTCAAAACACAGCTCCCCAAGTTAATTTTGCTCATTTTCCTTCATTTGCTTCATTTTTGATCCCCATATTCCATTTTTAGCATTAAAATAGGATCAATTAAAATCAACTATTAGTCTGAAATTAGCATTTTTGCAATTCTTATGAATGTTTTTCCTTTATTATCTCATTACGTTGGTCAGGGCAACTATTCCAGCTCAGCTCTTACACCTGAATCCTGCCCAAATCCTGACTTTTCTGCCCAAATCCTTCCTGCAGCTCCAACCTGAGCCTCCTGTGCTGTTTCTCTGCCCTGTGCCACGGCCTGCAGCTCCCTCGCAGAAGGACGGAGCCTCTCCCAGTGTGACCCAGTGGAATTCCTTCCCAGGCAGACACATTCCAGCAGTCGCTGGCTCTGGAACATCCCTTTCCCCCCATTTTTCAGGATAAGCCCCAGGACAGGATCCCCTGATTAACTTCAATGAAAATCCCATCACAAATTGCTCAGTTTCATCACCCAAAACCCCACTGGGCTCGCTCAGGATCTCAGAACAGCCCTAAAATTCAACATTACCCTAAATCCTGCCTTGAAGAGGAGCAGCTTCCCTCAACTGCTCCCTAAAAACTCAGGATTCCCCTCAGAAATCTTTGCTTTTTCAAAAGACTTCCCAAAACTTTTCTGTGTGAAAAGCACTTTGAACTCCCCAGCTGGAAGGTCCTGGGAGGATTTCTGCCATCCCTGTCTCCCTGCAGAAGCTGATTAGGTGACATTAATACCTTGCAAAGGATCTTCCCCCCCAAATCTTCTCCGCGCTGCCAGAAAGTGCCAACGTCAAGCATTTCATTTTCCCACTAATAACATTTCCCTATTATGGCTTCAAAAAGAAATCCCAATCTGTTTAGCACTTGCTGCATTTCAGGCCTCCCATCACTCCTCTGCTTCTCATGTGTGAAGAGGGAAAGGGGGGAAAAAAAACCACAAAAATTCCACGGAGTCCACCTTGAGAGCGTGTTTGAAATTTGGAGAGAGTGCAAATTAAAGTGAGGGGTGGGAGGGGCTGAGAAGGTGCCACGTCTTTTTTAGGGGGTCCATCCAATCAATCAGCAATCAAGGGAGATTAAATTATCTCTGGGGGAAGGGCTTTGTTGTGTTTATCTTCGCAAGGATCCTGCTCTTAACCTTCCCCAGAGGGCTGGAGCTGTGCTGGTGCCTCATCAGGGAGGGCTGAGCAATGATCAGAATTTCCGATGGGGAATTGTGCTGCTGGGAGATTTACAGCAGCCCAGATGGCCGAGAACGCCACGAAAGATTCCAGCACCTGACAGCTCTGCAGAGTCAATTCGAGCTTTTCCTCAGTGACCTGACACAGGGGAGAGGAATTATCAGGATAATTATTGGGATAATTGCTGGGATAATTACTGGGATTTGGGGTGGTGTTTTGCAAACCCCCTGCGAAATCTCTCAGGGCTCTGCGTGAGCCGCCTCAGGGACAGGGGCTCCTCTTGTGGCAAATTATTTGGCAACATTCCCAAGGAATGTTTGTTCTGAGGCTCAGGGCCTGTGGAGGTGGTTGGGGTGGTGAAGGGTCTGGGTTGTAAAATAAATGTGGATTTTATTTCATCTGTTAGAGCTGGGGCAGTTATCCTCTGTTCTTTGGGCAGTTTTTCTTTATTTCTTCCACACCCATTCCTCCCTCCAGGATATATTCTATTAATGGCTCATTAATTATTAATTATCCTCTGTTCATGGCCACTGTGTGTCCCTGCAGGGCTGATAAAATTCCGTCGACCCGTGGGGAGATGCTGCCGCCCAGGGGGAGGAGCCAAACATTCCTACCCGGATACAATCTGAGGTTTCAAACATTCCTACCCGGATACAATCTGAAGTTTCAAACATTCCTACCCGGAATACAATCTGAGATTTTAAACATTCCTACCCGGATACAATCTGAGGTTTCAAACATTCCTACCCGGATACAATCTGAGATTCTGAACATTCCTACCCGGATACAATCTGAGATTCTGAACATTCCTACCCGGATACAATCTGAGGTTTGGGACACCCCAGCAGCCTTTGCCCACGGCATTCCCAGAGGAGCAGCTTTCTCCTCCCCTGCATTCCCAGAGGAATTCCAGGCCCATCTCCAGCAGCCCTGGAGCTGCAGAGGAAAACTCCCCCCCTTGTCCAGGATCCCTGCTCCAGCAGAACCACAGCTGGAGGGCTGCAAATGTTACCCAAATAGAGAATGAGAGACTTGGAAAGAGTCTCATTCCAATCCTCTGCTGTGGTCATTAACACAAGGCTGGGACAATTAAAGGTGCCCCTCTGAGTAATGAGAATGTAAATCTGTGAAAAAACTGCTTTTCTCATAGTTTGGGTTTCCTGACTGGCTGCAGTTTCAAATCCTCCTGAACCGGGACACTCCAGTTGTGTCCAGGATATAATTCCAGGAGTTTGTTGTTCTCTGGAGGCTTTAATTGTCCAGCAAATAACAACAAAACCAGACGAATGAATAAATTTAACCCTCAGAACAGCCTGAAATAATAAAGCAGCTGCTGAGGTGGATTAGCACCATCCAAACAGCTGCCAACAGGAACCTGCCATGCTAAGAGAAGCACTCAGGATAATCCCAGGCTCCTTGGAAAAAACCATCCAGAGATGAAAAAAAATAAATTAACATGAGAAAAGGCTTCAGGACTGAATTGTGCCACTTGATGCCACATTAATTAGGGGACCCTTGGACAAGTTCTGTGTTCTTTTGATTTGTTCTCAGTCACCACACGACGCAAAAAGATCTCCAGTTGTTCCTTTTCCTCCTGATTTTAACTTTAAATGTTCATTTTCAGCTGCTCCAGCGTTGAGCTGGTTCATTCCAGCTTCCCCTCTCTGGGCATTATCTGCTTTCTTTTTTCTGCAGTTGCCATAAAAAAATATGTGAGTCAGAAAAAAATAACAAAAAAAATAAAAAAAAAAAAAAGAAACGGCGACATTTTATATCAGCCTCCAGTACAAAATAATTATAGCATCCCCTGCTGAGTGATGGGCTCGCACAGTAGCCTGGAGGTTTAATCCCATCTAATTCCAGGAGCTTCCCAACAACAGGTGCTGCTGTGTCCACCTCCAGTATCCCAGGGGTTCCAGCTCTTCCCATGGCCTTGGAA